>MU743048.1:14361-44489 GCA_026770625.1 Nicotiana glauca
TTATAAAATAAAAGCAATGCAGTAAAATGTAAATAAGAAGAGATAGAAAGAATGGAGAAGAGTTTTCTTCTTTCACTTTGGTGTATATTTCCATTGAAATTACATGGCCTTTTATAGGCATAAAAAGTAAAGATGATTGATATAAAATAGGAGATTTAATCTTTCAACTATTCACAACATGGACATCCAATGTAGTATCCAATGTAGCATCCAATGTAGCATCCAATGTACAAATTATTCATAACAGAACTAACCTTTTTTTTCCTCTTTGATATAACTTTTATGTGATTTCCTTTTTATAAGAGATTTAATTTATGCTTGTTATATCATTTGTGAATTCTTTAACATCTCTTTTAGATTTTGTTTATCCTGTAAATCTTGGATTTCCTTTCCTTGTCATAACACTTTTTCTATGCTTGTTTCTATTGCTTGTTGTAGCTAATAAATGAGTTTGTAGTGGTTAACATAAATAAATTAGATTCTCTACTTTTGGTCCTTGTTATGCTCTTGTCACACAAAATCGCGATAAAAGAATCTATTATCAAATAGATTTGTCCAAAAATAATGAAAATCACATTAGTGAGAACATAGGTTGATGTGTCTTTGATTGGCTTTCTCCACAAATCTATATATGGTTTTCCAAAGGGGAGGGATGGTGATAGTTTTTAGTTGATTATTTTATTTATTTAATCAACTTAAAATCAGTCCTTTTTTATTTCTAAATAATTCCATAGGTTTTTTTACACCTAGTCCTTTTGAAGAAAAAGGAAAATTAAATCATAAATTTCTTTGTCTCGGCCTAGAGTGACAAGAGAGTTGGAGGAGGAAACCCCTTAAAAATAATTTTTGAAGATAGATCTTTGATTTTTATAAATCTAGCTATGATCTAGAGAGAAAAATATTCCCTTTGGGGGTTGGGGTGGGCACAGGATTAGGCAGAGCGGCGGAAGGAAGAAAAAGAGAAGGACCAGATAAGAATCGACATGTCTATCATTATTATTGAACTTAAGCAAAAGATTTTATCTTTTTATTGAATATAGACAAAAAAATTGGTTGATATGATTTTCACAAATAAAAAATAATTTCTTTTTAGATTAATTAAAAAGTTCCTTCCTTTCATTTGGAATCATATTCATGGTGCCATTTTTTCCTTTTCATTTATGCAAGGTTTCACCTTTGTTTAAGACTCATATCATGGATTTTGTTTTATGTAATTTAAAAAAAATAAATATATCTTACATCTTTAAAGATGTTTTTTTGTTGTAATATTAACCTAAATGGCTACTCACCCAATCGTTTAAATTAAAAATAGACATGTATTTAATATATGTATAATACATAAATAATCATATATAGCCACAGTATAATCTATGTATACTGATTAAAAAAAAATAAATAGTGAGTCCAGATGGCTATTTATGTAAAGATGAAAATTCTGTGTATGCTTTCCTTCCTTGTTCTTCACTGACTTTCAATTCTTTCCTTCCTTGTTCTTTACTGACTTTCAAATGCATTGATACACTTACGACTGTTGGTGCTGCCGAAATGGCTATGAATATGTTATCCAAAGGAAAAGAAAGATATGATGTTATGATAATCAATTCATATTCACCTGATCTACTTTCCACTCGGCTTTTGGGTCAAGCAGTGGCATTAGATTTTATTTTGATCCGTGAGTATTTCAATATGTAACTCTTTTGTTATAGTGAATAAATTTCAGTGAGTTTTAACCTAAGAAAATTATAATGCAGTTGTCTGTGATGATAACAATCCTCTCTTAGCAAAGAAGGCTTTGGACATTAGAGCTTACCTCTACTTGAAAAAACCACTTCAAGAGGAAATGGTGAAATACTTGTGGCAGTTTGTACTGAAGGAAAAGCTGCAAAGGGAGAAAATGAAGAAAGTTTTATAAAATGGAGAGAATATGATCAGCATTGGCGAACATGATGAAACTGGTGAGAATGTTGGTGATGAACAAGGAGAGAAGAGTATGGCTAATGATGAGGAACAAAATAACAATCATAAGGTTGAAAATAGTGAATCAAATGGAAAATACAAGGTGAGAAAAAAGAGAGGTAGGAAAATCATAAAAGAGGCTAATCAAGGAGATAGCCATAGCAGTGGTAAGTTTGTTAAGCGAAAGGTCTGGACAGAGTGGACTTTGGAACTACATGCTAAATGTAACGACCCAACCGATTATTTTGAGCTCTAGAGAATCGTTCAATGGTTTGAGGCCTTGAGTAGTTTCACTTCAGGTATTATGACTTGTATGCATGGTCGGAATTGAATTCCCGAAAGTTCGGAGTTGATTTGAAGAGAGAATTTTTATTTCGGAAGCTTTAAATTAAAAGAATTGACTAAGATTGTATTTTTGAGTAAACAACCTCGGAATCGGGATTCAAAGGTTCCATCAGGTTCGTATGATGATTTCGGACTTGGGCGTATTTCTGGATCAGTTTTGGAAGACCCGGGAACGTTTTGACACCTATTATGGAAGTTAACATTTTTGGAAGAATTTCATAAGTTTGGGTTGAAGTGCATTTCAGTGTTATTGATATCCGTTTGGAATTCTGAGTCTGAGAATAGCTCCATATGGTGATTCTGGTGTTGGGAGTGCGATCGGAAGTGAATTCAAAGGTTCGTGGTTCATTTTGGAATCATTTGGCTAAAGATTTGAAAATTTGAAGATTTTTGAGAAGTTTGACCGGAAGTAGACTTTTGATATCGGGGTTGAATTTTATTTCCGAAAGTTGGAGTAGGTCTGTAATGTCAAATGCGACTTGGGTACAAAATTTGAGATCAATCGGACTTGATTTGTTAGGTTTCAGCATCAAATGAAGAAGTTTGAATTTCTCAAACTTATCAAGTTTGAATTGGGGTGTGATTCGTGATTTTAGCTTTGCTTGATGTGATTTAAGGCCTCGATCAAGTCCGTGTTATGATTTTAGACTTGTGGGGGTATTTGGTTTGGAACCTCGGGTGAGATTCGGAGTAGCTTTGGAGTGATTTGTTAAGAAGTGGGATTGCTGGTGCTTGTGTGACCGCAAATGGTTGCAAATGCGGCCATCACATTTGTGAGATGGAGCTCACATTTGCAAGCCTAGGTTGCTATGGGAAAAGTTTGCATTTACGAACTAAGGGTCGCTTTTGCGAGGTTGTCACATTCGCATTTGTGAAGAATCTGGTCACAAATGCAACCTGGGAAGGGATGTCTTGGCTTCACATTTGTGATGCATTTGTCGCAAATGCGACCATCGCATTTGCGAGCCATGCGACATCTGCGACTGGAGCCAAGAGCTTTTATTCCGAGACTTAGCTTATTTCCCTCATTTCCTACTTGATCTTAGGCGATTTTTGACAGCATTTGAGAAGGGATTCCATCATCATCTAAGAGGTAAGTGATTTGTTTTAGTTTTGGGTTAAATGCAAGGATTATATATGGATTTAAACATGTAAAATTGTGGAAATTTAGGAATTTTGAAGAAAAACCTAGAGATTGAGATTTTTGAATTTTGACTACGATTTTGAGCATGGAATTGAGAATAAATTATATATTTGAGTTCGTGCGGTCATGGGTAAACTTTACTTTCAAAACAATTCGGAATCCGTGCACGCAGGCTCGAGGGAAATTTTGTCAACTTTTCGATCGGGGTTACGAATTGTTATAAATTAGATTATAATGAGTAATCGAACATATATTAAAGGGATTACATATTTGTTGGCTAGTTTTGGAGCATTGTGCATCGATTTGAGTCTTCGAAAGGGCGTGGAATGCCGGTTATGGAACTCCAGAGCGAGGTGAGTCTGTTTTCTAACTTCATAAGAGGAAATTGTCCCCATAGGTGAATTAATTAGATATGTGTTTCTAATTGTGGCGGCTATGTACGTACGAGGTGACGAGAGTCCGTGCGTAGCGGCTATTATGCCTATGTCCAGGTAGTCCTATGTTACATCATGCTTAGTTGATATTGTTGTTGATTGAGGTTATTGTTGCTTTGAGAAGAGATAAGATTAAGGTTGCGTAATAGTTGTGTTGAAAGGTATTTTGAATACGGAATTTAAGAATTTAAGTGTCTCCATTAAACTTAGTACTTCCAAAATAAAAGAATTGAGGAATCTTATAATAACTTAAGAAATTTATGTATAACCGCATCGCATGTACGTTTTACGAGCGGGGTAAATTCCTTAAAGGGTTCCTTCACGACCCAAAATCCACTAAGGGTCGTGGTGGCGCTGGACACCGCCTGTCAGGCAAGCTAACCAAATTACTTAATTAAATTCTTATTTTAATACTCTTGAAATCTATGATTTTCCTCTATTTTTTTATAAATATAAGATAATCACTTCAATTCAAACTTAATAATAAGCAGTTAAACAAAAATATTTCCAAACCATCCCAGAACTCGGTGTCGCAAGTGCATGTGCATTTACTAAGAAGGAAATAAAATACAACATCCGTCTGAAATGCAGTGGACAGAAAGTAAATACAAAATACTGAAAGGGACTATACTAGCTGTGGGCCGCCTCGAGAAATGAAACTCACCTAGTCCCAGTACCAACCTTGCTGCTACGCCCAGTAGGCCACTAGAGCTACATGTACAAGTGCAACAAAAATGCATAAAAGTATAGTATGAGTATGAAAACAACCTGTACTCAATGAGTATCCTGTCTAATCTCGAAGAAGTAGAGACGAGATGGTCGAGTTCAACACTCTAGTGGTTCAATAATGATGTCAATAACACATTAAGTCGTGGATTTCTATAAGCATGATTTTAATCCAATAGAAGGAAACCAGTAAATAATTAATTCTTTTATAGGAAACTTCCAAAATTCCTTTTCATTATTATCCAAATATTCTCAAGCTATGAAGAGGCAATAACAACTTTAATAAGTTCAAAATAGCAATACAAGCATGCGCAAATCATGCTGAGGCGTACGGCCCGCTCCAACAAAAGAATAAATTGTGCACTGTCGAGGGTTGAATGGCGCAAACCATAGATGCATCTATTACCCCCTCGCGAATCATACATGTGACGCGGTCAAATATAAATAAACACAACAATCAATCAATCAAGAATTCATTAGGGAGCAATTATCCCAAGAAAATTCAATTCTCTTTTTTAAAAATTTAAGAAAATGAAGTTTAATGTTTTTTAGAAATTCATTTATTAATTCGATGTGATTTAAGCAATTCAAGCTATCAATAGGTTCATAAGTAATCTAAGTATAGCATGCTTTAGGGTCCTAACTACCCGGCCAATAGCATAATAGTAGCTAAGCATGGACTCTCGTCACTTCGTGTGTACGCATCCCCCACAATTAGGAGCACATAACTAATTATTTCACCTATGGGGACAATTCCCTCTTACAAGGTTAGAAAGGAGACTCACCTCGCTCTAAAGTTCCAAAACCGGCATTCCACGCCTTTTCGAAGACTTGAATCGATGTTAAATATTCCAAAACTAGCCAATGATCATGCAAATTCATTAATATATGATAAACTACTCGTATTAACCCAATTTATAACAATTCCTAACCCCGATTGGAAAGTTGACAAAAATGCCCTCGGGCCCACGTGCCCAGATTTCCAAATTTTTTGAATAATAAGTTTACCCATAGCCTCACGAACTCAAATATATAATTTTCTCTAAATTCCATACCCAAAATCGTGGTCAAAATACAAGAATACTAATTTTCTAGGTTTTTCCTCAAACCCCAAGTTTTCTACAATTTCCATGTCAAAATCCATATATAACCCTTGTATTTAACTCAAAACTAGCATAAATTACTTACCTCATGATGAATGACGGAACCCCTTCTTCAAAAGCTCTAAAAATCGCCCAAGCCAAGAGAAAAATGGGTGAAATGAACCTAAATCCCAATTTTTAAATATTCTGCCCAGCCCAGGTCTGCCCTTCTTCACGTTTGCAGCCTGTATCTCGCGTTCACGAAGGCTAGTTACCCAGCCCCTTCGTGTTCGCATACCAGGGCTAGCATTCACATAGGCCAATGACCCCAGGCCCAAAAAAATCCTTCTACGCATTCGTGACCTGCTGACTGCGTTCGCGAAAGCCAGCTGCCCAGACCCATCACGTTCGTGTTACCCTCTACGTGTTCGCGTAGACCAAATGCCTTAGGCCCATCTCTCCCTTACCTTCTTCGCGTTCGCTAAGCCTTTGTCGCGTTCGCGAAGGCTAAACTCAACACCCCCCATCTACTCCTCTTCGCGTTCGCGAAGAAGGAAACTAGATACCAGCAACCATCAACACTTTTTTACCCAAATTCGATCCGTTAACCACCCGGAATCCACCCGAGGCCACCGGGACCCCAACCAATCATACCAACCAGTCCAAAAACACATTACGGACTTGCTCGAGGCCTCAAATCACATCAAATAACACTAAAATCATGAATAGACCTCCAATTCAAGCTTAATGAACTTTAGAATTTCAAACTTCTATTTTCGATGTTTAAACCTATCATATCACGTCCGATTAGCTTCAGATTTTGCACGCAAGTCATATTCGGCATCACGGACCTACTCCAACTTTCGGAATCGTATTCCGACCCCAATATCAAAAAGTCCACTTCTGGTCAAACTTCTTAAAAACCTTCAAATTCTATCTTTAGCTAAATGGCTCCAAAATGACCTACGGACCTCCGAATTCACTTACAATCGTGCTCCCAACTCCAGAATCACCATACAGAGCTATTCACAGACTCGAAATTCCAAACGGACATTGATAACACCGAAATGCACTTCAAGCCAAACTTATGAAAATTTCTTCTAAAATGCTAACTTCCACAATAGGCGCCAAAACGCTCCCGGGAAATCCAAAACCTGAATGGGGCATACGCCCAAGTCCGAAATCATCATATGAACCTACTAGAATTCCAAACGGACATCAATAACACTGAAATGCACTTCAACCCAAACTTATGAAATTCTTCCAAAAATATTAACTTCCATAATAGGAGTCAAAACATTCCCGGGTCTTCCAAAACTGATTCAGAAATATGCCCAAGTCCGAAATCATCATACGAACCTGATGGAACCTTTGAATCCTGATTCCGAGGTTGTTTACTCAAAAATACCATCCTAGTTAATTCTTTCAACTTTAAGCTTCCGAAATAAGAATTCTCTTCCCAAATCAACTTCAAACTTCCCGAAATTCAATTCCGACCACGCGTATAAGTCATAACACCTGAAATGAGGCTGCTCATGGCCTCAGACTACTGAACGACATGCTAGGGCTCAAAATGACCGGTCGGGTTGTTACATTCTCTCCCACTTAAACATACGTTCGTCCTCGAACGTGCTGAGAACTGCACTGAAGTAGTTTGAAATCTCTGTTTAACACCTCATGCACCTTCCTGTGCTACCGCAACTCAGTTGAGCACATTAGCTGGATCAATTCTGAAGATATTTCCTTTTATTCAAGCAGATAAGCCTTAGAGCCTAATTCCAATGTCCGGAATTCTATGCCCGACCTGTTTCCAACATACGCTCATCGTATCAATAACTGTACGCAACCCCAAAACACGACTGCATACCTTAGCTGAATTCACAGCTTGCACCACTTTACTCATAGGACCACAATAACATTCTCTGATCAATTTAATCGAAATTCCACGAATCTAATGCTCCCATTGCACCGCATGATATACATAGGTCTTGTTATAACTATTACAATACCAACACGACGGATGAGATCTGCATAAATTCATAACCACTACCGAAACAACAATTCATTGGGTCTATACTCCTGGCAAGAACTATCACCTCATTCTGAACCAAACAATGGTCTTAGCTTCTTAATATACTTCATATAATCAGATTGCACTGATCTCGAATTCAATGATCTCGTCTCACCCAGTACAAACTGCTCAGGCAATAAGCCACCCCGACATGACCCACTGTCTCATATGATGCTACAATATGCCAATCGACTATCGATTCGAACGCGATACAAAAGGAAAACAAACTCTGGAAGGAATTACCTAACTCACGCACTAATACAGACTTTCATTAGAAAATAGGAAGCAAGGCATACAAAAATAATGTATAGAAAACTATACTCAACATCACACTGTTGCGGCGCGCAACCCGATCCAAATAACATGCCCATGGCGGCGTGCCACCCGATCCATACATATATCTCATATAAGGAGATGCATATCGAGCTAAATTTTCTCATTACAATAAAATACCTAATTTCGGTCATAAACACGCTAAGTGCATAATACCATCCTGAGGGGGCATATAGCGCTATAAGCTACAAAACTCAAGCACAACTGAGGTGCGATACACAATCTGAATCTCAAGAGCCTTTTTTCTCATATAATATCATTTCTACGCGGATCCTCATCACATAAGCAATTTTTCAAGCCGCCTCACAACTCACACGACACAATGTATCACTACATGAAATATCTGACAACGAAATAACACCCTGACTACTCCTCCATAAGGAGCGCATTACTGACATGAACACGTTTGGCCTGATATAGAGCCCATATTCACATTTAAATCCATCCACCGACCTCAAGCCAATTCTGATCGCACTAAACTAGGCTATTTACCTTTCAAAGGTCCATAATAACTCCTCTTTCGCTCATAACACATAAGAACATCCATCATAGTAGGAAAAATCATCCGCAGTCCACAACTCAATAGACTGAGTGCCTTCCAGGCATATATTGTCAAATCAACGATATTATCACAACCTTCATACTTGGTTTATGTCTTTAATCAATCAAGTGACTACCTGCCACACTTATACAATTTTCCTGTGGTATACACCCCCACAACTTACCAAAACAATTAACTGGGTCGTACCTCCAAACCACCGGCCGCACTAACGCTGAAAAGCGGTCAAGAATCATTAACCAGGATGCAAAGCCTTTTTTACAAAACACCGATTTCAAGCGACGCTGGTGACAAAACCAACTTACCTTAAACATCGAGACTCCTCTCCTGCTCATCTGAGCTCGTGACATCCTTGTCAACACCAAACTGCTACCTTGATCTTCACTTCAAATTCCATACCACTCACTGCACTTAACATGCCAATATACGATAGAACTAGTTTTTCATCATAGCTTCGGAACCACTATTAGGTTAACACTTCATCATATAAAACTTTCCACTTAACTCACTTCAGGAGAACCATAGCAACACACAGGTGAATACTCATGACCGTAGAATATGAAAATCTCTAGGTAGTAGTCTAAGCCACCATAGCCCTTCCGGGGCCCACCTCCACATAACAGGCCACAATGGTAGAATACTTTCTAAATAACACTAACTATGGCGACCGACAAGCCTCGCACGCACCATCACAATTCACTTGCATAACTTGATCACGCTGAAAGAACTGATCATTACTAGCAACATGCCAATTTGACTATGGCTAACCAATCCCTCTTCTTCCAATTTGTCCTTGATTGACATAGAAATAATGATAACCCCATTCAACACTTAACATACTCCATCCGCACTCTTCCCGAGTGACCCTAAATCACGAGACCATGCTATCTCAAATCCCACAAACCATTACGTACCTCCCAATTGCTACATCTCAAGTCCAAACATCATAGAACATTCTGTGCCTCTTCTCATAGGCTACTATCAAGCTTGATTCTTAACCGTACCCATAGGCTCGAAATCATTATGCATCACACTTGATCTTTTGAATTCACTAGGACCATTATTGAGAGACACCCACTCTGACTTGGCCCCGAATATAATCAACTCTATAAGTCTTCTATCACATAAAAACCCTCTTGGTGGAGTACTTGGCAGAATCACTTCCCTTGGACCCCACATCTATATGAAGCACAAAATCCTGAATCCTTTCCAAATCTGAACGTGAGCCAATAAGGCGAACCATATAGCACCTTTAATAATTCCTTTGCTCAAATTACCACTTATGGTCTTTTTCTGTAGCTGAAATAGCCCATCGATATGCTAATAACAAGAAACTTCGCAAGTAGTTAACCATGCAACCCCATCATAGGCGGTGGGACTCTCCCACTTAGCTCGAAGGCACTACTACACAACTCTGGAATTTACCAGGATTCTTATTGCGCAATCAACCGCCAAAATCCTCGATATCTTACTGTAAAACCCCCTTTTTATTCTCTGAATCATCAATAACATTCGCGCGACCGATCCCTTCGCTGTATAACCAATCGAATTCTTCGCAGAAGCCTCGCCAACCACGCGACCGCTAACCTGATCACAGGGATAACCTACCTGTAGAAATAACTCCCGACATCTTCCGGCGCTGCTACACGGGGTACAATCACTACGGCATCAATAACCCATCCTGAGTCCAAGCTCACTCTCCAGCTGCACAAGTCCATTCACCCCTCGTGGACATCAATTAAATGTGCAGCAACATCCTCCCAATTCAAAGTTATTTTGCATCCTTCTTCATTCAAGCAGCTCCTTCCTGTTATATCAAATCTCCTACTGCATAATAGCCCATACATAAAATTAATTCGTAGGCTCGAATCATCAATCACTAAAATTTCCCCAAATCACTCCAAACTCTTATTAAGGTGCATATTCATCCTACCACAATGCACATATGCAACTCCGCCACTCTCCCAGTTTGGCGGAACTCATCTCTTTAATCGACTATTCGGCCCTTGGCCCCTTATACTCGGCCTTCTAAAAATTTTTAGCCACCGCCTGACACCTCCCACATGTCTATCCTCGTCTTTTGCTGCTCAATTTTTGCCTTAAATAAGATCTATCTTCATGGCACTTGAACCCAAAATTGTTGCTAACTTTACGCCTTATGAAAGATCATCTTTCTCATACTGTCGACATTAGAAACACAGATTCAACCCTGAATTGCCGCACCCCACGATATCTGACAGCCGCATTTTTTGATACTAATTCACCATAGCTTGCCCCAAAGGCGAATTGCAGAAGACCATAACACCGGCAAACTTAACACATACAATTGAGGACGTCAATACCACATCGCAGATAAAGATTACACCACACTTGAAACACCCAGCCTCACTACTCCATTAACCCAAATCTAAACATTCTTAGTCTGATTGCCTTTTCGCTGTCGGGAATAAAATACTGATTCTCTAGATTATGCACTGCGTAAACCTCCCTTCCAGTCATTCACTGCCCCGACACGTGGGCAAATGTCCTACCATCATATCAATGCTGCGGAACAATAGTTTATAGCATCATGGCAACTTGTGCCTAGCCTCAGAGCCCTTAGAAGTACCGCTACTGGGATGAAATAATAAAATATCCTTCTATAAAGCGCCGATAATATTCTGATAAGCTATACTGGGAGAAACATCCTGTATCATATCTGTAGTACCATTACGGTTCTTCAACTTTTGATTTATAACAAGCGGTTCACGTCGCGTAAGATTGAGTAGGAATGAATTAAAGGCATACGCCTCCAAGGATCAAATTCGCACGATAAGGAATCAAGAAGGTAAGTACTCCTAACAGTCCTGCAGCCTCCCAAGGATAAGTACAGATGTCTCCGTATCGATCCGCCAGACACTACTAGACTTGCTCATGACTCGTGAGACCCTAGGAACCTAGTGCTGTGATACCATGTTGTGGCAAGCCAACCAAACTACTTAATTACTCGTAGTGGCGCCGAACACCTCCGCCAGGCAAGCCAACCAAATTACTTAATTAAATTCTCATTTTAATACTCTTGAAATCTATGATTTTCCTCCATTTTTTTATAAATAAAAGATAATCACTTCAATTCAAACTAAATAACAAGCAGTTAAACAAAAATATTTCCAAACCATCCCAGAACCCGGTGTCACAAGTGCATGAGCATTTACTAAGAAGGAAATAAAATACAACATCCGTCCGGAATATAGTGGACAGAAAATAAATACAATATACTAGAAGGGACTATACTAGCTGCGGGCCACCTCGAGAAATGCAACTCACCTAGTCCCAGTACTAACCTTGCTGCTACGCCCAGTAGGCCACTAGATCTACATCTACCTGTGCAACAAAAATGCACAGAAGTCTAGTATGAGTGCAAAAACAACGTGTACTCAATGAGTATCCCGTCTAATCTCGAAGAAGTAGAGACGAGATGGTCGACTTCGACACTTGCTAGTGGTCCAATAATGATGTCAATAACACATTAAGTCGTGGATTTCTATAAGCATGATTTTAATCCAATGGAAGGAAACAAGTAAACAAATAATTCTTTTATAGGAAACTTCCAAAAGTCCTTTTCATTATTATCCAAATATTCTCAAGCCATGAAGAGGCAATAACAACTTAATAAGTTCAAAACAGTAATACAAGCATGCGCAAATCATGCCGAGGCGTACGACCCGCTCCAATAGAAAATAAATTGTGCGCTGCCGAGGGTCGAACGACGCGAACCATAGATGCATCTATTACCCCCGTTTGCGAATCATACATGTGACGCAGTCAAATATAAATAAACACAACAACCATTCAATCAAGAATTCATTAGGGAGAAATTCTCCCAAAAAAATCCAATTCTCTTTTTTTAAAATTTAAGAAAATGAAGTTACTTTTTTAGAAATTCATGTATTAATTCGATATGATTTAAGCAATTCGAGCTATCAATAGGTTCACAATCAATCCAAGTATAGCATGCTTTGGTTTCCTGACTACTCGGACAATAGCATAATAGTAGCTACGCACGGACTCTCATCACCTCGTGCGTACTTAGCCCCCACAATTAGGAGCACATAACCAATTATTTCACCTATGGGGATAATTCCCTCTTACAAGGTTAAAAAGGAGACTCACCTCGCTCCGAAGCTCCAAAACCGGCATTCTACGCCTTTCCAAAGACTTAAATCGATGTTAAATACTCCAAAACTAGCCAACGATCATGCAAATTCATTAATATATGATAAACTACTCGTATTAATCCAATTTATAACAATTCCTAACCCCGATCGGAAAGTTGACAAAAACTCCCTCGGGCCCATGAGCCCGGATTTCAAAAATTTTCGAAGAATACGTTTACCCATAGCCTCACGAACTCAAATATATAATTTTATCTAAATTCCATACACAATATCGTGGTCAAAATCCAAGAATACTAATTTTCTAGGTTTTTTCTCAAACCCCAAGTTTTCTACAGTTTCCATGTCTATATCCATATATAACCCTTGTATTTAACTCAAAACTAGCATAAATTACTTACCTCATGATGAATGACGGAAACCCCTCTTCAAAAGCTCCAAAAATCACCCAAGCCAAGAGAAAAATGGGTGAAATGAACCCAAATCCCAATTTTTAAACATTATGCCCAGCCCAGGTCCGCCCTGTCTCTCGCGTTCGTGAAGGCTAGTTACCCAGCCCCTTCGCGTTCGTATACCAGGCCTCACATTTTCGTAGGCCAATGAACCCAGGCCCAGAAAACTTCTTCTACGCATTCGCGACCCGCTGACCGCGTTCGCGAAAGCCAGCTTCCCAGATCCATCGCATTCGCGTTCGTGTAGACCAAATGGCCTTGGGCCCAGATATCCCTTACCTTCTTCACGTTCGCGTAGCCTTTGATGCGTTCGCGAAGGCTAGAATCAGCACCCCCCATCTACTCCTCTTCGCGTTCGCGAGACTCCCTTCGCGTTCGCAAAGAAGGAAACCGGATACTAGCAACCAGCAGCAGCTTTCGATGTTTAAACCTATCAAATCACGTCCGATTGACTTCAAATTTTGCACGCAAGTCATATTCGGCATCACGGACCTACTCCAACTTCCGAAATCAAATTCTGACCCTGATATCAAAAAGTCCACTTCCGATCAAACTTCTCAAAAACCTTCAAGTTCTATCTTTAGCTAAATGGCTCCAAAATGACCTACGGACCTCCGAATTCACTTCCGATCATGCTCCCAACTCCAGAATCACCATACAAAGCTATTCACAGACTCGGAATTCCAAACGAACATCGATAACCCTGAAATGCACTTCAAGCCAAAATTATGAAAATTTCTTCTAAAATGCTAACTTCCACAATAGGCGCCAAAACGCTCCCGGGTTATCTAAAATTTGAACTGGGCATAATCTCAAAGTCTGAAATCATCATACGAACCTACTAGAACCTTCAGATCCCAATTCCAAGGTTGTTTACTCAAAAATCCCGTCTTACTTAATTCTTTCAACTTTAAGCTTCCAAAATGAGAATTCTCTTCCCAAATTAACTCTGAACTTCTCGAAGTTCAATTTTGACCACGCGTACTAGTCATAACACCTGAAATGAAGCTGCTCATGGCCTCAGACTGCTGAACATTGCGCTAGGGCTCAAAACGATCAGTTGGGTCATTACAGTTCCAAGTTGAATTTCCAATATTTTGAAAAGAATTAAGAAAGCGATATGTGTCACACCTCCTTTTTACTACCCCGCAAAGGGTATAAGGTAGTTTTTTCCAATTTAAGTGCAATTGAAATGGGATTATTTATTTAATATCAGAGTCGCCACTTGAGTTAATTTATGGTGTCCCAAGTCACCAGTTGAAATCCGAAATCGAGGAAGTTGACTCTTATTTATGGTCTGCGAACACAGAAATCCGGGTAAGCTATTATGTTAATCCGGGAGAACGTATTAGGAATTCCCGGGTTTTGTGGTTTTAGCATGGTCCTTTGATCATACTTGGCTTAATCAAATTGTTTCATTAATCAATTTTACAACCTATGTGCATTTTCCCTTTAATAAAGAAGTTATCTTGAAAATAGGTCACGCGTGCGTGTACCCATTTTTTGGCGCGTCAAAAATCATGTCATGCGAACGTGTCCATAATTAATAACATTTTGTTATTATTAAGAAAATTTGGTCGAAGTTGCGCGAACGCATACTCCGATTTTTGTTTTTTTTAAAGTCGTAATTATGTCATGCGAATGTATACACAATCACGACAGTATATTAAACACGCCTAAAGTAGACTACGAATATTTTTTTTGATATCTAAGTTACCATATTAGTGAGGGCCATAGGTGGTTCAATTATGGATGGCACACCTCGATCTATCCTTAAAGAATTATACTTAATTGAAGCGGTCTAAAGATGTTCGGCTTTAATCTAAATTGAGGTTCAATCTAATCCTACTAATTATAAGCCCGCGTTGGATAATATACAAGGTATTTAATCATTTGAAATAATTCTGGGCCAACAATAGGCCCAATGTTATTTAAAGACTTTCAAAAAAGAAGACAAGAAAAGGCAAGGCTCGACGTCATGCCCAGCGCTAGGACAAAGGTGAATGGCCACCACATTTTCGAATGGCCAAGAACTGGGCCAATAATCAGTCCTTCAATATTAGAAAAGCCCCTTTTCACTATACCAAATACAAAACCTAATGAATTAAAACTGCTGGATATAATAGGGCTCAGCGTTGAGCCCAAGGAGCGTAAAGGAGGCAAAAACAAGAATGAAGAGCCCATTTCCAAGCAGGATGCCTTATATAGGCCAAGGATAGGCTCAATCACCTTTAACGAAGAAAAACTACAGTATTGAAGCCCTAACAAGTTCAATCTCCCTATAAAAAATTTCATGGTAATACAATATAGAATTTCTATACGTCAAAATACATGAACACCCAGATATATTTAAATGACATGCTGCAAGTAATAATAACATAGACATGGATGTTAAACTACTCATTTGATCATACTGGTGCACGTAACAAAAGAATGCTATAGCAAAGCTAAAATTAGACGATTAAACTATGTGTGTTCATCAGGCAAACAATACATATGATATTCAAATCAACAATCTTAAATATGAAATAAGCTACAAAAACCATCTACTGATTCAAAAATCTGAACAGTTCATAAAGAGTGAACTAGTCTAAATCCTAATATATGAAATTCTCCCTAAACTATTATCCATTCAACAGATCTCATAATAATCATAATAAACTGAAGAAAACCAAACTAAAAATAAGCATAAGTTAATTTAAGAAGAACACATGTAAAAGAAACTGAAGTCCATGTTTCATCCATTGAAATTCTCGTTACAAATACATATATCAAAGCATTTTTGCACTTCGGTAGTCATCATAGTCCAAGAAATATCTGGATATCAAGAACAAAATGATGAGAAAATAAGGAATTCAGTAAAGCAAATGAGTGAAAGAAACAACAAATGATCAACAAACACACAGCTCCAGCTCAGTCCATATTGGAATCAAAGATCCAGAAAAAGTACTTCAGAGTATTTTTGTTTCTTTTTTCAGAAAAATCATAAGCGAAACAATTCAGCTCATTTTTAAAACAATGCAGAAACTTTGGTGTATTTTTAAGGTCTTTTTCAAAATGCCAAATCTTTCTCTAAATCTGTCCCCTAATGAGTGAGGGGAGAGTACTACTTATAGGCCTAAGAGGCCATGTGTTGAAAACCAAATCAGGGAAATATTCCCCCAGCCTGAAAATGCATCTTTTTTAACCACGTCGGATAGTTAGTTGTCCCTTATTAGCTCATCAGTTTTATGCTAACCAAATGGGGACAGCTGCCCCAGGTTCTAGAAACTTCTTGTACTAGCCTTATCTAAAAACTTATTTCATACCCTTCCCAGACCCCTTAAGTTTACATTTGTTCGATTGAACTCCCTAAACTTCCATTTGTTCATGAATTAGAACTAACAAAACAAAGACCAAGATTGGCACACATCACAGATTGAAAGGACCAAAACGTTTATGTAATTAACCCTAAACTTAAATAAATTTACCATTGACCTGAAATCAGAAATGACAGAACAGTTAAATATTTGAACCTACACTAACATGAATTAACCAATGAATTATCCATTTTCTAAGATTTGAACCTATTGAACCAATTAACACTTCCATTAACAGGGAATCAAACCACAACAAAAAACTAACATGCTGATTTTAAAATGAACTCGACTAGACACAAGCTAAACCAATTTAAATAAACCCTAGCCACAACAAAACTGCTCAACTAGTAATTGAAAAGAGTGCGCAAATCAACCCTAAGACTATAGACTAGTCTCAATGGATAAACGCATGGGTAAACAAACAAATTCAAGAAAACAAGAACCTAAATCATGTAACTAAAAATAGAAACCATACGAAGAACCAAACAAAGAAAAGAAAAATGATCAAAAAAAGAAACCAAAACAAGAAGTTACCTATTCTATCGTAATGAACCAGTTGGACTCGGAGAACCTAGTTGGTCACTGGCAATGGACCATAATCTGAAGGGTTTTGTAAATGAATGAAAATCAACATCAATTGGACGTTCTTGTCAAGAACGATCTACCAGTGTATGTTTTGGGTCAAACTCTGAAGAAACGTTGGCGGAGTAAAAAAGGCAAAATTTAGGGCTTTGAAAATTTCTCAGATCTGAAATCCAATGGATTTGGGTGATTTTAGGGTGAAATGGGGTGGAGATATGAGGTGAGGGGGAGGTAGTGGTTGTTTAGTGAAGATTTGGAGGTTATTGGAGGTCGACCGCCGCCGTGAAATGATTTCCGGTGGGCGGCGGCTAGAGTTTAGGTTGTTTAGTTTGAGAGGAGCTTAGGGCGGCTAGGGTTAGGAGGTTAGAGACAAGGTGTGGGAAATGGGGGTCGCTAGGGTAGTGGGGTCGTTAGGACATATTTATGGTGGGGGATTGGCCAGTTCTCGACCGTCTAATCGAATGAAATCAACGGCTCAGATCTCATTGCAAATAGAGGATGTCGTTTTAGGGTTTTAGGTGGAGACTTGACGGGGTAAGGGTTTGGGCTGGGTCAAAAGCTGGACTGGGGTTGGACTGGGGAGATTTGGGTGGGAATTAGCCCGATTTCAACACTTGAATTAAGCCCTCTTTTATTTCTTTTAAACCTTTTTCCTTTTGCTTTTTCTTTTCCTTTTTTAATTAATAAAAACCTAAATTAAACTTTAAATTAGCCTAAATTATAAAATTAAACTAATTATAAAATTATAGCAATTGACTGACCCTGAATTAAAAGATGGAAACTACACATCTAAAATTAAAGCTAAAATGCGAAAATGAACCATTTTGTTATTTTCATTTTGACAAAAAAATTAATTAACTTAAATAATCCTAAAGATATGGAAACAAAATTTAAATGCAATGCATTGTATTTTTTTTTCATGATTTTAATAAAAATAAACATGTACAAAAATGCAAACGATTAACACAAATTCCTACAAAAAATCGTATAAAATTGAAAATAATTGGAAAAATTTATTTCTTTAATTTGTACGAGTAATTCATATAGGAAAAAAATCACATTCTCACAGCTGCCTCTCTTTGTTTGGAAACACGAAGAGTTTTCGGGCAAAGATAAAGTGAGTGGATACGAGCGATTTTTGCCCGTTTGAATACTCTGGGAGAAGCATTTTTAAAAGATCTAACCGAACCTTGCTTCCGAGGTTACCTATATATCCATGGCTATAAAGGAATCAGGTTAGTGTAGTTCGGGAAGTTTTGGTAGCTGACTACCGGAAAGTTGTGATTTCACTGTTGTTGCTGTCGCTACTGCTTGCTGAAATTCTTATTACACCAAGACAAAATAACTAGAAGCTAGGCTGAACTACGATATATGAATTACAAGAATCCTATCTACCATCTTTAAACTTGGTCTTGCTACTTCTACAGTTCTGTTGTGCATCTCGAACCATTGACCTGCACTCTCGAGGCGAATTTTTGTTATGGCTAACGCGAATTGAATTCTGTAACGAGTTCCCTTATTTTCCAGGTGGGTGCCTGATTGCCGAAACTTGACTGTATTCCCTTGTTCACCAGGTGGGCGCCTGATTACCAAAACTTGAATTGTATTTCCTTGTTCTTCAGGTGGGCGCCTGATTGTCGAAACTTGAACTGTATTCCCTTGTTCTCCAGGTGGGTGCCTGATTGTCAAAATCTTGAAATGTATACCCTTGTTCTGCAGTTGGGCGCCTGAATGCTAAAAACCTGAACTGTATTCCCTTGTTCTCCAGGTGGGTGCATGATTGCCAAAAACATAAAATGTATTCCCTTATTCTCAAGATGGGCATCTGATTGCCAAAAACTTGAATTGTATTCCCTTGTTCTCCAGGTGGACGCCTGATTACCAAAACTTGAATTGTATTCCCTTGTTCTCCAGGTGGGCACATGATTGCCATAACTCAAATTGTATTCCCTTATTCTGTAGGTGAGTGCCTGATTGCCGAAATTTGAACTGTATTCCCTTGTTCTCCAGGTGGATGCCTGATTGCCAAAAACTTGAGTTGTATTCCCTTGTTCTCCAGGTGGGCACCTGATTGCCGAAACTTGAATTGCATTCCCTTGTTCTCCAAGTGGGCGCCTGATTGTCGAAACTTGAATTGTATTCCCTTATTTTCCAAGTGGGCACCTGATTACCAAAAACTTGAAATGTATTCCCTTGTTCTCCTGGTGGGCACCTGATTTCCAAAACTTGAAATGTATTCCCTTGTTCTACAAGTGGGTGCCTGATTACCAAAAACTTGAAATGTATTCCCTTGTTCTCCTAGTGGGTGCCTGATTACAAAAAACTTGAAATGTATTCCCTTGGTCTCCAGGTGGACACCTGATTGCCAAAACTTGAACTGTATTCCCTTATTCTCCAGGTAGGTGCCTGATTGCCGAAACTTGAACTGTATTCCCTTGTTCTCCAGGTGGACGCCTGATTATCGAAACTTGAACTGTATTCCCTTGTTCTCTAGGTGGGCGCCAGATTTCCAAAACTTGAATTGTATTCCCTTTTTCTCCAAATGGGTGCCTGATTGCCAAAAATTTAAACTTTATTCCCTTGTTCTCTAGGGGAGCGTCTGATTACAACACAATAGACAAACAAGGAAACTGTTCTGGCCCAGTTTGGTATCTGGACACATCTGTGAGTGTTAATCGAGTCATGTTACCCAAAATCTCAAATAATATAAATGCTAGGTTCCATTATCCAAGAGGGTCCTAAAAATTTCAAATTGAATCTCATCTTAATAGTGAAATCTTTAAAGCCAACATATATTTCCTAAAGGTAGAGCTTATGCTAAATCTTGTTATTTTTGAAGGTCTTGAAGTTCAACTAAGTCCCATTATCCGGGAGGGTCCTGAGAAATTTTAAAAATTGAATCCCATTATCCAGGAGGGACATGAAAACTTCAAATTAGATTCCATTATCCTAGAGGGCCCTAAAGATTTACGGTCGAACTTGTCCAGTACTTGCTTTCCTCACAAAGGGTTCCTTCGGACCAAACGAAATTTCCTGTGCCTGTTTCAATCAAGAAAATTTTATCACTTTTTAAAACGTGGTGGTTAGTTTGTGACATTCTTGCTGAAGGTGGCATTTTCACTGCCGTGCTTTGTTCTGACTAGCTTCCTTGAATTGGCCAAGAACTGTTTGCCTTTCTGACTGAATTTCAACCACATGACCCTGAATGACCCGAGTGCTCTACACTCAACTCGTTGTGTGACATTTATGTCCTTCCTACCTGAACCTCTGTATCTTCCACAAAATTCCCAAACAACTCGAACAATGGAACTTTCACTAACACCTTATTTTCCATTTTGCATCATGTTATTTCCGGTATGTTTGGCCGCACTTTGCTTTGTGCAATTTGGAAGTTGGTAGTAAGCTTTGAAATCTTTTCTTACTTGCTTAAACAAGGCTGACATTAGAAAAAACCTTAGAGAAATAAAGCCAAAAGAAATGAAATGCAATGACTTCGAGGTTAAAGAAATAAAGAGGAAAACTTGAAACATGATGACTGTTTGAGGGAGAAAAAGAAAAGACACTTATCTGAGTGAGGCCAACTAGCGCCAATAATCATGACATGCATTTCGGATTAATCAGCCTAACTTGTTCGACGAACCACCTCTCAGTTGGCATGCTTTATGACACGGAATCTCCATAACCCAATCTCTTCGCCAAGTCACGACATTGTTCGGATTGCGGTGCCCTGAAGGGTTTTCACCAACAAACCACTCTTATTTTCTCGTCTCTTAACTCACGGTCGCCTTACAGTGCCCGTGAAGGTTTTCACCAACAAGACTCTCTCATTTTGATTTCTCTTATCTTTCTGTCGCCCTAGGGTGCCGGGTTTTCACCAATAGGATTCTCTCATTTATTCATTTTCCCTTGTGCAGCACGGAGTGTTGCCTCTGATGCGAATCATACCTCTAGCTCACTCCACTTAGCACTCTCAAATATTGGCCGGAAGTCTTTCTTTAGACCGTGATGTGAGCTTTTGGATGGGGTTAGAAAGAAAGGATAAAGACTCAAAACAACTTGAATAGGTTCAAAATTATAACTTTTAGAATCAGATCTTTTACAAAACCACAACTTCTGCTCCAGTTTCCTTGCCTGGGGGCTTTTAAATTTTTATTTTGATGGGACCGAACCGTGAGGCTGCCTACGTGTCCTTAAAAGGAATCAGGTCGAACGTAGTTCATGTCATAGGGATTGCTTTGTTATTGTTACTTTTCTCTTTTCTTTTTCTTTTTGTTTCTCTCTTTTCTTTTTCTTTTCTTCCTCTTTTTTTTTCTTCTTTTTTTTCTCACTCTTTTCCATTCTTTTCTTTCTCTTTTTCTCTTCTTTTTTCCTTTTTTCCTTCTTTATTTACCTTTTGTGTTCGTGTTTCTAAACTTTACTACTGATTCCAAAAGAGGGGTATGACAGAAAATAAACAAGGCTCAAAGGGGTAACAAAGGATAAAGTGTTTAGATAACAGAATAAAATGCCTTCGTCATTCCAATCTTCAAAACATGCCAAGTACAAACAACAATTAGACAAACCAGAGAAATCATACATAATATCTTTTGACTGCATCAGATTGATAGCCATACCTACACATTTGCCTTCTATATCTGTTAAATATAAAGCACCATTGGACACCACTCTTGTTATAATAACGGCCCCTGCCAATTTGGGGAGAACTTGCCTTTCGCTTTATCCTGATATGGAAGGATGCGTTTCAATACGTGTTGACCCATTTCAAATTTCCAAGGACGCACCTTCTTGTTGTATGCTCTTGCCATTATCTTTTGATACAACTTTCCATGACACACTGCTGCCAATCTTTTCTCGTCACTCAGACTCAATTTCTTCAAATGGGTTTTGACCCATTCATCATTATCAATTTCGGCTTCAGCAACAATACAAAGGGATGGAATTTCAACCTCCGCGGGTATCACTACTTCAGTGCCATATACCAACAAATAAGGAATTGCACCTACTGAAGTGCGAATAGTAATGAGATAACCCAACAAAGCGAAGGGCAACTTTTCATGCCATTGGCGGGAACCTTGCACCATTTTCTGAAGTATCTTCTTTGTGTTTTTGTTGGCTGCCTCGACTGCTCCATTTGCCTTGGGACGATATAGGGTGGAATTTTGATGCGTAATATTAAACTGTTGACATACTTCTTTCATCAAATGACTGTTAAGATTAGCACCATTATTTGTGATGATCACCTTTGGGATTCCGAATCGACAAATGATATTTGAATGAACAAAGTCGACCACTGCCTTCTTGGTCACAGATTTGAAAGTCTTAGCTTTAACCAATTTAGTGAAATAATAGATGGCCACCAGAATGAACCTGTGCCCATTTGATGTCGTGGGCTTAATTGGTCCAATGACATCCATGCGCCAAGAAACAAAGAGCCACGGTGCGGACATTGTATGCAACTCAGATGGCAGAGAATACATCGAGTCTTCATGTACCTAGCATTGATGACACTTGCGCACAAAGCTAATTCAATCTCGCTCCATGGTGAGCCAATAATACCCTGCTCGAAGAATTTTCTTTTCCAGAACATACCCACTAATATGTGGCCCGCAAACCCCAGAATGCACTTATGTCATGATAGTCGTGGCTTGTTAGCATCTATGTACGTCAATAGCCCAAGATCTGGAGTTTTTTTGTACAAAATTCCCCCGCTCAAGAAAAATTCCACTAGCCAGACGCCGAATTGTTCTCTTTTGATCACCTATGGCTTGTACTGGATAACTTTCATTCTGATGTATTCGTTGATATCATGGAACCGTGGTTCACCATCAAGTTCTTCCTCAACCAAATTACAATAGGCATGCTGATCACGAACTGAAATGTGCAGAGGGTCAACATAAGCTTTTTTCGGATGGTGCAACATTGACGCCAAGGTAGCCAAATCATCGGTAACCTCATTATAGATCCTTAGGATATGCCTGAATTCTATTGATCGAAAACGTTCACAAAGATCATGCAAACATTGTCGATACGGTATGAGCTTCAAATCCCGAGTCACCCATTCTCCTTGAATCTGTGCACCAAAATATCCAAGTCTCCCAAGATAAAGACTTCCTAAACTCCCATATCTATAGTTAACCTCAATCCCAAAATGCATGCCTCGTACTCAGCCATGTTGGTACAATAGAAATGAAGCTGGGCTGTAACAGGGTAGTGATGCCCTATTTCAGAAATAAGCACGGCCCCTATTCCGACACCGTTCATGTTAGAGGCTCCATTAAAGAAAAGCTTCCAACCTAGTTTTTCAACCTGATCCACCTCATCAATATGCATCACCTATTCATCGGGAAAATACGTTCTCAATGGTTCATACTCTTCATCCACTGGATTCTCGGCCAATGCTTGGGCCTTCATCCGAGTCACACAGATAATGTCAAAATCTGTGAGGAAAATCTGCCACTTCGCACGTCTTCCTGTGGGCATAGGCTTCTGCAAGATATACTTTAGAGGGTCCAGACGAGAAATGAGGTAAGTAGTAAAGGACGACAGATAATGCTTCAACTTTTGTACCACCCAAGTCAGGGCGTAAAATGTCCTTTCAAAGGGAGTATACTTAACCTCATAGGATGTGAACTTCTTGATAAGATAATAGATGGCTTGCTCCTTTTTGCCAGTGATGTCATGTTGACCCAATACACAACTGAACGAATTATCCAGGACTGTCCGATAAAGAATTAAAGGCCTCCCGGGTTTTGGTGGGACCAACACAGATGGGTTTGACAAGTACCCATTGATCTTATCAAATGCCTCCTGGAACTCATCAGTCCATTTGACCGTAGCAACCTTCTTCAACAACTTAAAGATGGGCTCACAAGTTGTTGTGAGTTGAGCAATAAACCTGTTGATGTAGTTTAAATGCCCAAGCAGACTCATCACCTCAGTCTTGTTACTTGGAGGGGGCAATTATTGGATAGCTTTGATCTTTGATGGGTCCAACTCAGTGCCTCGACAACTAACTATGAATCCCAATAGTTTTTCTAATGGAACACCAAATGCACACTTAGCAAGGTTGAGCTTAAGATTGTACCTGCGGAGCCTTTGGTAAAACTTCCTCAAATCTCCGACATGGTCGGCCAATTGCTTTGATTTTACGATCATATCATCCATATAAACCTCAATCTGCTTGTGTATCAAGTCATGGAACACAGTAGTCATTGCCCTCATTTAAGTTGCCCCAGTATTTTTCAAACCAAATAGCATTACACGGTAGCAATAATCTTCGCATGGTGTGAGGAATGCTGGCTTTTCGGCATCCTCCTTATCCATCAAGATCTGGTGGTATTCCACATAACAATCCACAAAAGAACCAACCTCATGATTGACACAGTTGTGAATCAAAATGTGCATATTTAGCAATGGAAAATTATCCTTTGGACTTGCTTTGTTAAGATCGCGGTAATCAACGCACACCCTATTCTTGTCATCCTTCTTTGGAACTGGCACAACATTAGCTAACCAAGTGGGGTATCGTGTGACTCGAATGACCTTTGCATCCAACTATTTTGTAATTTCTTTCTTGATCTTCACACTCATGTATGTTTTGAACTTTCTTAACTTCTGCTTGACGGGAGGGAATGTCGGGTCAGTGGGCAATTTGTTAACCACCAAGTCAGTACTTAGACCCAGCATGTCGTTGTATGACCGTGCAAAAATGTCTTTATATTCAAATAGTGCTTTGATTATTTCCTCCCTGATTTGTGGTTCCAAGTGTACACTTATCTTGGTGTCTCTGATATTATCTGAATCCCCTAAATTGATTGCTTTAGTTTCATTCAAATTAGGGTTGGGTTTCTCTTCAAAGTGACTTAGCTCTTTACTAATTTCCTCAAAGGATTCCTCTTCATCATATTTTATTTCATCATCACACTCTATTTCTTGGATTATTATTTGAGAGTTAGGTTGGCTTTTAAGGCTTGGCTGAAGATTCCTCATGCATGTCATGTCATTGAAACCAGCATAAAAAGCACTGTACAAAGAAAGAAGAAACAAAAAGATGACATTATCAGGAGTAATGGAAAAAGAAAAATTGCATTTCATTGAAAATAAAGGATAGAAGGGTTTGTACATCAAAACAAACGAAAATTAAAATCTGAATTACAACCCTGGAATAATCCAAATAAAATGAAAGGAAAATAAAGCAAACTACCAAAACTCCTTCCGGGTAGGGGAAATGAGTAGCATCCCAATTGTTAAGCTTCACTTTTGGCCCAAAAAATTGCACATCCACTTTACTGGAACCTTCCCCAGTGTCTATTATGTTCACTTCATCAAAAAGACTCTGGAACCTTTTAGCCAACTCTTCATCAAAATCAGCCACATGCTTTGGAGCTGTTATTACTGGACGCTTCACAACCCCTGCCTTGATGAAAGACTTGGAGAGGCATGGGACTGGCTTAGGGAGTGACCATACCCTCTTTTTCAACTTTCTAGCCTTCTTCATATCATCCCATGTAGGTTTGAACCCTGGACCAAATGTACCCAAATTTTCACGCAAAGACACTGTCTGTACGATACCTTGCAGAGATGCACCCAGATCCTTGCCCGGCATAAACCATTTTTCAACATTTCAGTCGCTACCATAACAGTTGCAGGAGTTAGCTTTGGACCTACCATGTATTCCCCTTCTGAAACCTTATAAACCAATACCATCTCGGAAACCTGATAGACCCAGGACCCCTTATCTTTCTCAATTTCAATAAACGGGACGGATGTGTCACTGAAAGCACATAAGTTATCATCGCCATGCATGGCAATTTCTTGTCTATCCAACTCGAACTTCACCATCTGGTATAGAGAAGATGGAACTGCCTTGGCAACATGTATCCAAGGCCTTCCCAATAGCAAATTGTAAGAAATGGCCACATCAAGTACCTGTAACTCCATGGTAAATTCAACTGTTCTTATTGTCAACTCGAGCAAGATGTCTCCAACAGAGTCTTTTCCCCCTCCATCAAAACCTCGGACACATATACTGTTCTTGTGAATTCCTTCATCATCGACTTTTAACTTGTTCAGAGTAGAAAGTGGACAGATGTTTGCACTGGAATCATTGTCAACCAACACCCTTGTGACTATAGAATCTTCGCATTTCATTGTGAGATAGAGGGCTCGATTATGTTTAGTACCCTCCAGAGGCAAATCGTCATTCGAGAATGTGATCCTATTAGACTCAAATATCTTATTGGCAATCTTCTCCAAATGGTTCACTTGTCGGGCACATGAGCTTTGTTTAGAATCTTCATCAGGGCCCGGCGATGCTCATCTGAATAAATCAACAATGATAGCAGGGAGATCTGAGCGGGGGTATTTCTCAACTGCTCCACGATGGAGTAGTCTTGTACCTTAATTTTCCTCAAAAAATCCTCCGCCTCTTCTTCAGTGACCGGTTTCTTCACTAGAACTGAATTGTCTCTGAGAGTTTTAGCTTTCCTTAACTCTTCCAGAGCAAAGCATCTCCCTGAACGAGTTAAACCTTGGGCCTCGTTGACCTCTTCTTGCACTTCCTTCCCCTTGTAGGTCACTATCACTCGCTCATAGTTCTATGGGACAGTTTTGGTGCTAGCTAACGATAGCTGGGTCACAGGTTTGATGATTATGGGATCCGTGCATGCACCCTCCACAATTATGACCGGCTTACTTACAACCCCCGACATGATCACTTTTGTCTTTTCTTGCTTTGCTGCAACATCACTTGGAGACCTCTTTTCAAATACCATAGCTGGCTTATCATTTGGCATGCTTAAATTGTTTGTCGATCCTTCTGCTATTGAAGAGGTTGCTTTTGTGACAACCAGGTCTCTGTCTAACTTACTTTCACTAGATCGGATCATCATGACAGATTGTGAAGGCTTCTTGGGCTTCCCATATTTGTGCACTATCTCAATCATGTGCATTTCAACATGTGCTGGCAATGGGTTCTGATTGATGTTGGGTGCTTCTGGGTTCTAGACCACAATCTGGTTCGTATCAATGAGCTCTTGGATGGCATTCATCAAATGCCAACACTTTTCTGTGTCGTGCCCCAGAGTATCAGAACAGTACGCATATCTGAGAGAATAATCCAGGTTCTTTGGAGGGGGTTTGGTAGTTTCAACTCAATTGGCCTCAGAATATCCAACTGCCTGAACCTATGAAATAGACTGGTATAAGATTCCCCAAGCAGGGTGAAAGTCTTCTTTCGCTGCAACCTTTTATTCATAAATTCTGGCTTGGCCCCAAAATTTGGACCACCAGGGTTTCGGTATGTTTTTGGTGGTGGTTAAGGATTTCGTGGAGCTGGTGCATGCCATTGAGGGTGAGGAGGGGGTTGAGCATATGACTGTGCATGATGAATATGATATTGGGATGGTCTAACTGAATACTGAGGCTCCGGTGATGGAAAGTAGTGTTGGGGCAGATTATATAGAGTTGGGGTATAGGTTTTAAACTGGGGTCGAGGTTGGGTGTAATGGGTAGGAGAATCCCCCGAGCCATGCCACGATCCCGAAATGACCATAGCGACATCCTCTTTCTTATTTTTCCCAAGCACGCCTTCGGTGTCATTCTAGATTGCCTGCGTAGTTGCTTTGATGGCAGAGTAGCTCATGATCTTGCTTGATTTAAGCCCTTCCTCTACCATTCCTCCATTTTTAGTACTTCATTGAACGACTTACCTATGGCTGAGATCAGATGGCCAAAGTAAGTAGGTTCTAAAGCCTTCAGAAAGTATTCCACCATTTCATCCTCCTCTATTGGAGGGTTAACCTTTGCTGCCTGTTCTCTCCAGCGGACACCATATTCCCTAAAACGTTCGCTGGGCTTCTTCTCAATCATAGTCAAATACCAACGATCTGGAACAATCTCTATTTTTTATTAGAAATGACGAGCGATGTCTTGGGACAAATCATCCTAGGTATACCATCTGCTGTGATCCTGACGAGTGTACCACTCCAACATCGCACCACTCATAGTCTGGCTAAAGTATGCCATTAATAGCTCATCTTTTTCCACCATCTCCTCTAATCTTGCTACAGAATTCTCTTAAGTGGGCCACAAGATCTCCGTGTCCGTCATACAGGTCAAATTTGGGCATTTTGAACCCAGTATGTAGTTGTACGTCAGGGAACAAACACAGATCTTTGTAGGCTATGCTCACTTGACCTCCAAACCCTTACATGTTTTTGAGCAACTGTTCCAAACTCCTCACCTTCCTAAATATCTCCTACTCTTTCGAGTTCTTAGGTGGTTTCTCAGCCTCGACAGGGAGGTCGAAATGAGGAGTGTAGGAATAATGATCTAGGGCCTTGAAGGTAGGCTCTGGGGGATAGTATTGATTATCTTGGGTTTCGAATAATGGCTCACTAGAAGATCGATGGAGTGTAGCTGGTGGAGATACTACGAAAACAGGGGTAGCTGGTGGAGGAGGGTATGGGGTTGTTTTGGCTGGTGGAGCTTGTATGGTTTGGGAAGTGGTGCCATAATAGTGGTGGTAAGGGGTGAAGCATGGGGCGTGTTGTGAGGATGAATATGTAGTGGGAGGTTCTTGGGATTGAGCTAGTGGTGGGATGAAACCAAGGTTGGCAGGGTATGATGGCGGAGGATGCCCTTTCATCCATGCCTGGTACATTTTTCCCATCTGGTGTTTCAACTTATGTAACTCCTCTTTCAGACCCGATTCAAACTCATCCATTTCCTTCGGTGGATCAATAACGCTTGCATCCAATTCTTGGCTAGTCATGATCAACTTGTTTATGGACCTGGTGTTGTACAGGTGAGTTGCCAGAATGCCACACAAACTAACCACCTTCCTGTACTCAATGACAACAGCAAACTTGCCAGTGTTAAAGATATAACAGATAGGCAACCGCACATTTGAGATGCAATGCGCCTAGATAGTTAAAGCCTCTATCGTGTATTTGAACGGCTGCATACTTCATCCCGGCTTTTAACTAACTCTTCACATTTTGCGCTTTCTCTTCTCTTTTTTTTTCACTCCAAACCCTTTTTAATCACTATTAGCCTTCCCCACTTGTTTTTGTTTCTTCCCTTTTATTTTGCAGTCGTTTTTTCTCTCTTGTTTTGCCATTATTTCTTTCTGCTCAATCTCTCATTATTTTTTTTTTCTTCTCTTTTTTATTCACTTCATGGTTTATGATTGTCACGACCCGGATTTCCCACCATCGGGATCATGATGGCGCCTACTCGTGGTAGCTATGCAAGCCAACTTACTTACCGTTTCTATTAGTAAAACCATTCTGTTGCCAATTTATAGCATCATTAATAATAACAACAATAACTGCGGAAGTCTAATTTTATAAGTCTGAAATAAATATGAAATGCTCAACAATATTCTCTACCCAAGATTTGGTGTCACATACTCACGAACCACTAAGAATAAACTACATATAAAGGTCTGAAAGAAATATAACAGCTGTTTGTCTCGGAAACAATGAGGCAACAGTATAAATGAAAAACATAAAAAGAGACGCCGGGCCTGCGGACGCCTGCATGGCTACCTCAGTCTCGTGATAATAAAATCCTGCTCTCGAACTACTACTGCTGCTGCTGCTCAAATCCTGGACCTATGCAAAAATGCACAGAAGTGTAGTATCAGCACAACCGACCCCATGTGCTGGTAAGTGTCTAGCCTAACACCGGCGAAGTAGTGACGAGGCTAGACTGGACACGACATAAACCTGTGCAGTTATAAATATACAGCGGAAATCGAATACCAAGTAATTAATAACATGGGAGGGGGAAACATGCTATGGGAAAATACGATTAGCAGTAATCCAGAGTAACAACCAAACAGCTTAAAGTCCACCATGAAACAAGAAGTCAATATTCAGAAATAACCACAGATATCAACAACTGTTGCGGCGTGCAACCCGCTCCA
>MU743049.1:5119-39497 GCA_026770625.1 Nicotiana glauca
AGATTGAGAGAAAAGGGGGGCGGCTAGGGTTTGTCTTCTGAAGAAGATGAAGACGAAATGAAGAGGGTGTATGTATATGTGATATATTAAAACCATTTTAATACATTGTGGCCTTCGAATTATAGAGATCAACGGCCCAGATCACAACCCTCTAAACGACGTCGGCTGATTAAATGAGAGTCCACTCTCGTCCGTAGGATCAATCAAATGAACGGCCAAGATTGACGACTCAATACGTCGTCGTTTCAATTATTGACTGGGCTGCGTTATGAGACTGTTGGATCAAATGTTCAACGATTCAGATTTGATGGTCAAAAACGGGGTCGTTTGATCTGTATAGACAGACCGGGCTAATTTCATTGGGCATGGTCTGTGTATTGTATTACTTGGGCCACTGAATGATAATTGGCCCAGTTCTTATATATTGTATTTGTATTTTGTATTATACATTGTATTTTTTTTTTGTATTTTCGTATTATATATTTTTTTGTATTTATTTTCTTTTCTGTATTTTTGTATTTTACTCTTGTATTTATTATTCCTTGTATTTCCTTTTAATTTTTTTGATTTTCTAAAATTAAAGAGTAATTATTTTCTATTTTTGGTATTTTCTAATTGATACAAATAGATGATATTTGATTTTCTTCGTTTGTTTTTCTTTCAAAAATTAGAAAAATCCCGGTATTTCCACACAATTATCAATAAATTTTCACAAGAAATTCAAAATTATTTTTGCATGTATTTTGGAATAATTTGCTTAGGGCAAAAATCACGTGCTCACATCAACCATACCAAAAATTATCAAATTTTGATACTAATTCGTCCCTCAAATCATCAGTTTAAAAACTCCACATTTTTCCTCAACTCAAAACACTAATTATAAGATAAAAATAAATATAGAATCATGGAATATAATAAATTTCGGTTGAAGAACACTTACTCAAATGATTTACTTGAAAACTCCATAATCGTTCAAATCCGAGGTCTACAACTCAAAATATAAAGAAAATGGTCAAACCCTTGACTTAGAGTACTTTTATATTTTGTCCCGTGATTAATACATTGCGATCGCAGAACATTCCTCGCGATCGCAAAGAATAAAAAGAAGGTTGCCCAAAACGTGCTTCGTGAACGTGAAAACACATATGCCAACGCGAATAATAGTGAACTAATCATACGCGATCTCGAACCCATAGACGTGAATACGAAGAACATATCCATGATGCCCCCTTCCATCTCCAACTCTACGCGAATGCGGGACAAACATCGCGAACATGTACCTACACCAACTGGACCTTATGTGATCACGTGCATTATGTCGCGATCGCGTTGAAGAAAACACACTGAGTTCCTAGAATCGCTTTGCGATCGCAGCTCCATCTTCGCGATAGCGATCAAAAACAGTCACACCAGAAACCAACAACACTAAAACATGAAGAAGTGGCCTGTTTCCTATTCGAATCACACTTAAGGGCCCCGGGACCTCAACCAAATATATCAACACATCCTAAAATATGATACGAATTTAGTCGAGGCCTCAAATCACATCAAACAACGTCGAAACTACGAATCGCATCACGAATCGAATTCACAAACTTCCAAGTCTTCTAACTTTTAAAACTCGTGCCGAAATATATCAAACCAACCCGGAATGACATCATATTCTACATGAAAGACCCAAATGACATAACGAGCAAATCCAACTCTTGGAATCGCATTTCAAACCCGATATCACCAAGGTCAACTCTCGCTTAAACCTCTCAACATTCCAAAATTTTAACCTTGCAATTTTCGTTGAAATGCTTCAAATTACCATATGGTCCTCCAATTCCAAATTCTGACGCACGCCTAAGTCCAAAATCATCATACAAAGCTATTGGAACCATCAAAACCCCATTCCGAAGTCGTTTACATAAAGTCAAATTCCGATTAACTCCTACCATTTAAGCTTCTAAAACACGAATCCTTCTTCCAAATCAATCCTGAATCATTTGAAAACGAGCTCGACTACGCACACACGTCATATCACATAATACAGAGCTGCTCGAGACCTTAAGCCGCAGAACAGAATGTTAATTCTCAAAACGACCGGCAGAATCGTTACAGTCAGCTTAACTTACGTGGACAACAGTGAAAACGAATGAAAATCTCTTTATGAGCTATAGAAAAAAGAAAATATATAGAAATGTATTTATGTGGATGCTATTCTTCCCTTGAAAAAAGTAAGTTAGAGAAATTCACTACTAGTTAATTAATTTGTCAAGCAAGAAATTTCATACGAAGAATAGTTTCCAATATAGCGAATTGTTCGTAATATGTTTTGTTTGGGGGAGGGAGTTTAGTTATCTTTTGAAACAAGTAAGCAGTATGTTTTGCGCAACTCTGTCAATTACACCTTCCAATATTTTTACTCTCACGAAACTGGTACAGGGACACTAAATACTAATGAATGAAGTCATTGTAACAGTGATGTCAATTGTTGAGCCGCGGTAGTAGTAACCGCTATAAGTTGGTACTAAAGTCTTGTGTTTGTTGCGTAGCTAGCTCCAGTTAATGAAAATAACAACGCGTTTTAGTTAAAGTCACTTTTCCAACCTCTACCCATATTTCTCAGCAGCTTCGAACAAGAACAATACCCTCTCTCCATTTTAAGTATATATTCCCCCTCTCTTGTCCTACATTCCATCCCAACTACGTCTAACCCTAAAAACTTCCATCAAACTTAGAACTTCTCTTTACAGTCTTCCCAAACAAATATCAAAAAGAAAAAACAATGTCTTCTTCTTTCGGTCTGAAATCGACCCATTGTATTCTCAAACTCTTTCTGTTGATTTCTTTCATTAATGTGTGCTTTGCTTCGAGAAAGCTCACTGCTTTAGTCCAAGAACCACAAAACCAACTATTGAAGTACCACAAAGGTGCACTTCTTTCTGGCAAAATCTCTGTCAATCTCATTTGGTATGGCAAATTCAAGCCATCCCAACGAGCAATAGTCTCTGATTTCATCACTTCCCTTTCTTTTTCAACTCCATCTAAAGCCGATCCATCTGTAGCCAAATGGTGGAAGACCACAGAAAAATACTATCATCTCGCCAATTCCAAAAAGTCCCTTTCCCTCTATTTGGGAAAACAAGTGCTAGTCGAAAATTATTCCTTAGGAAAATCACTGACCCAGAAACAAATTGTACAATTGGCATCAAAGGGTGAACAAAAAGATGCCATTAACATTGTTTTGACCGCCTCTGATGTTGCAGTCGATGGGTTCTGTGTCAATCGCTGTGGAACCCATGGGTCTTCTAAAGGTGCTATTATGAGGGGCAAGACTTACAAATTTGCATATATTTGGGTTGGTAACTCAGAGACACAATGTCCTGGCTACTGTGCCTGGCCATTCCACCAGCCCATTTACGGACCACAGAGCCCACCCCTGGTTGCACCAAACAACGATGTGGGTGTTGATGGTATGGTGATTAACTTGGCTAGCTTATTGGCTGGGACCGCAACGAACCCATTTGGAAATGGTTACTATCAAGGAGAGGCAGATGCGCCATTGGAAGCTGCATCTGCTTGTCCTGGTGTATATGCTAAGGGTGCTTACCCTGGCTATGCTGGGGATTTGTTGGTGGATAAAACTACAGGTGCAAGCTACAATGCACATGGTACAAATGGAAGGAAATACTTGCTTCCTGCTTTATATGATCCTGCTACTTCCTCATGTTCAACTTTGGTCTAGAGAGAGAACTAGTATTTACAAAATATAGGATACCATAATCGAGCATAGAGTTGTAAAATAGAAATTTGTTGATTCGTTCATTGTTTCAGATGTGATAATATTAGTAAATTATTTTGTTATGTGTACGTGCTAATCTTCTTGGTTTCTTTCCCTTTTGTTAATTTTCTGCACGTCTTATTTTTACTAATAAACCCAGGTATTGTGCATATTGTTGTATTGTGACACAACAATATGCATTGATACAAGTTTAGAAGGACAAAGCCAGTTAATAAATAAATGAATTGGGAAAAAACAAAAAAGCTTCAGAAACAAATTTTTAGTTTAGGAAATAGTAATGGAGTAATAATACTTTGTAGAATACATCGACAATCCCTTTAACTTACCAATATATTGCATTTGGATACTCGGATTAATACTTGTTTCAAATTGAACATCTGAACGTACACATGATAAAGTGTTCTAATTAGATACTTCCGGCTCAAATTTTGGAAAGGTTTTCGTGTGTGTTCTCAAGCACCCATTATGTGAATAAGTTAAAAATCAATTAAAACAAACTCCCGCTTCGTTAAAAGAAAAAAACCAACAGCTATTTCTCCAAAATCTCCCGAACAAGTGTCTAATAGGAGTACTTTATCATGTGTTTAGATACTCAATTGAAATATGTTTTAGTTCAACTGTCTACATAAAATATACTGGTAAATTTAAGGGGTTATGGATGTATTCGTCTTATTAAAGATAAATACCCAAAAACAAGCCAGAATTTGCTAAAAACTGAAACAGTTTAATGTGTTTTCTGAATTGTTTTTCTAATAATGTTTCCAATAAGTTAGTACTAATTTCAAGTTAGCCCAAAACCATATCAAATGCCAATGAAATGAATTATTATAGTAGCTTCTTTTGAGATGCGAATTTAGAAAGTAGAAACTTTTCCAGAATTCAATACATTTCATGTTTTTTTTGGAATAGTCCCAGAAGATTCGCAGACGGTACCCTTCCGGTGTGTACTGAGTAATATGCTTACTGTGTAATAGCTCGCAAATTATATAAGAGATGTAAAATACACTAAACAAGCTCGATGCGACGAGCAGTGACTGAAAAGACTATCGTTCAAGGGAATTGATCCAAGTCTCCCACATGGAAAATCACTCATCCAACAAACCGCCTAAGAGATTTTCCCATTATTGAAAAGGGGACTTTTCAGTGACCATGAATTGACCAATTTATATAATTGAAGTGAAGATTTCCTTTACATTTTAAATACCAAAAAGTGTAAACTGAACTAAGTCATGGATAACAGGACCAATAAATTTTTCATTTTAATTTTTAAAGCTTGTGGATTATTGTCGAGAATCACCGTTAACGAGCTTAACTTACTTGAATTATGAACCCTAGCTACAACTGGTGAGCAAGCTCAGCTAAGAGAGAAGGCAGCGCATAAGAACTGTGTTCTGGAAATGAAAAATGATTCTCATTATAGAAGAAGAGATACAAGGTATTTATACACATTTTCTAACATGTAATGACAACTGACAGAATAAAACAACTTAACTAACTAACTAACTAACTAATACATAATTAGCTACTAACTACAACCTATTGACACGTGTCCCTCATGTCACTGCACCTTCAATACTCTCCCTCAAGCTGATAGTTGCAAATACATTTAGACTCCCAGCTTGGACACAAGATACTCATGTTGTGATCTTCCTAATGCTTTTGTTAGGAAATCTGCATGTTGTTCTCCTGAGCTGATATGCAAAGTTATTATCGTGCCTGATTGATTTTCTCTTTACTGAAGTGAGAATCCACCTCTATGTGTTTTGTTCTTTCATGATAAATTGGATTTGTTGATATTTGTAGTGTTGTCTTACTGTCACAATACAGTTCTACAGGTAACTCCAAGCTCTCTGAATAACCCTACTGGACACACTAGTTCAGATACTGTCATTGCCATGCTTCTATACTCAGCTTCAGCTCAGCTCTTGAATATTGTATTCTATTTCTTTGACTTTCATGATATTAAATAATCTCCAAACTTCATAATGAAACATGTGACTGACCTCCTTCTGTTTAGGCATGAAGCCCAATCTGCATCACAATAAGCTTTCAGTTTCTCTAGCCTCTTTGAACTCATCATAATCCCTATTCCAGGTTCCGTTTTCACATACCTCACAACTCGTAGGGCTGCTTCCCGTGTGACTTTTTGGGTTGCTGTAAGAATTGACTAAGGGTCTGAATTGAAAATGCAATGTCCAATTTTGCCAATGTCCACTACAACAACTTCCCTATTAGCCTTTGATATTTTCCTCTATCTTCAAGCAGTTCATCACATGCTTCACCTATGACTTCATCCAGTTCTTTAGTTGTAAACTTCGGATTGCTACGAAGTCCAAGATGATTTAGCAGCACTCAGCCATGCATCTGTTATGAGCTCCAATGCATATTTTCTTTGGTTCTTAAGAATCCCTTTTTCCTAATCTACTGAATTCCAATCCCAAGATATACCTGAGTTCCCCTAGATCTTTGATCTTGAATACCTTATGACCTTAGCTTAATTTTCGCAATTAGCTTTAAGTAATTGCAAGTTACAAACATATCATCAACATAGACAAATATGATGAAAGCGATGCCATACTTCTCTTTGTAAATAAAGAATAATCTAGGCAGCTCTGTACAAAACCAAATTCCAGTAAAGCATCTGTCAGCTTCAAAAAATCTATTGTCAACTAGCTTGTTTGAGCTCATAGAGGGATTTAACAAGCATGCATACAACTCCAGACTCCCCCAGGCGGGTGAATCCCTATGACAACTGTATGTAGACTTTATCATGTAAATCTCATTAAATGAATGCATTGTACATATCCAATCTGATGGATGTGCCATTTTCAGCTGCTGCAAGAGCAATGACTTATTTGACTGTTGCAATTTTTACCACTGGGGAGAAGGTTTTATTGTAATCCATTCATTCCCTTTGATTGTAACCTTTAGCAAATAAACGAGATTTGAACCTCTCTATAGAACCATCTACCTTGTACTTCACTTTGTAGATCCATTTGCATCGTATTGGTCTCTTCCCTGGTGGTAATTGGACAAGTTTCCAAGTGTCATTGTCTTTTAGTGCCTGAATTTTGTCCTCATAGCTACCACCCATCTCTTATCTTTGGATGCTCCACAAAGTTTCTTGGTTCTTCAATAGTAAAGAATGCAGTTAAGTAGTTCTTATAACCTTAATGTATAGCATCATAGCTGATTGAGCGACTGAAAGAATGATGAGTCTGTTAAGTTGTGATGGCTGCATGTCACGCCCCAAATTTACGAAGCGTGCCCCGCGTTCAACGGAGTCAACTTGGCCGAGCAAGCCCATAAATTTCCTTCTACCCACATTTATCGATGAATAAAGGCGAGATGTACTCCATTAATCAAACGCTAAAAAGATTTCATTAGCAACATCTATTTCATTACCATTTGCAGCTTCATTCATAATTTCCAAAATATTACATGTTCAATAGATATAATGAAAAATATGTTTGCCAAATACCATCATTTCTAGTTTGACTCCCCATATAAACCACCAACCATAACCTGTCTACGGAGCCTCTAAGTACAACTTAAAAGTAATATAAAAATACCGACAATAAGGCTTTGGCTATACCTCAAAATACAAAGTACATGAGAAACAAAAGATACAGGACCCCGAGATGAAGTGGGTCTCATAGGTCAGTTGAAAAGAGTATACCGCTATCACCGATTAATATCGCCTGTTGTAGAACCACCCATATCAATTAAAGATATAGCGCCTCCGATAAAAGGGATGTTAGTGACGTCGAATAGCACTAGTATGTAAGCTAAAAATAATCTCAATAGAATGAATAGTATACATGGGTAACAGTTAAGAATGCAATAAGAGCTTCAAATAAAACTAAAATATCAAGTTAATGATCACATAGATTTTCAAGTCAATTTACACGTTATTAGGTTGGATGATTTTTAGTGCCGAAATGCCATAATTTACAATATCATCGTATTCTTACACGGAGTCCAATCTCGAACGATCGGCTAGGTCATCTCATTTGAGACATCAACCATGTCCATAATTTCAATTACCATTTCCAGCATAGTTACTACCATGCGTACGGCATGACACCTATCACGGCCCGATCGGATAGGTCATCTAATTTGAGACATCAATCATATCCATAATTTTAATTACCATTTTTAACACAGTTACCTCCATGTGTATGGTATGGCGTCCGATCACGGCTCGATCGGCTAGGCCATCTCATAAGATACATCAACTACAGCTGCAATTCCAATTAAAATTTCCACTAGAGTTACCACCATGTGTACGGTATGGCGACCGATCACGGCCCGATTGGCTAGTCCATCTCATTTGAGACGTCATCCTTTCAATTAATCATCTCACTTTATGTTTCTTTCCCATCTTTTCAATACATTGGCATAAATGGACTCATTTATAAAGTCATTCTTGACACTTGGCCGAATTTTACTATTCTAGATTCTTTTTTTTACATTCAACATTACTTCATCATCAACAACACTAAGGCCTATCATTTAAGGCACTAGTACACGTATGAGCAATTTGGGAAGTTCTAAGCACATAGAGGTTTTTCATACACTTTGTCATAACAACCTTAATTTATATTGACATGAAGTCTTGACATTTCTTAACACACATTCCATATTTTGATAACATCTTCAAATGGAAAAATGACATGGTAAAATATTAGAATAAATATTGAACGTGTGTTCTTCAACACACATTCGGAATAGCCCATTCTATGATGATTAATTAAGACTTACACCAATTACACGACATCGGGGGATTCGATTATAAGAAGAAGATGATTTAGCCAACATACCTCAAATTTATTTATAATGGGAAACTTTAAACACAAAAGTTTTCTTCCCAAGGAATGGGGCGTACCAATAATCAATAGAAACGCACATCAAAATCATAGAAAAATAATACACCATTTAGTCATGCAATACTCCCTCCCATAAATGGCAATGTATAATTTAAACACATGAGTATGTAAGATCCCTGATCACATTGGATATATTTATAAAAGCAAAGCATTAGTTGTAAATAGCCATTTATTGGCATGAATTGAGTACAAAAACTTTTAGGCAATCCTATCTTCGAAATCATTTTTAAACGGTTGAGTCGAGGCTCATTTCGTATTCTTCAACACATTCCCTCATCTTATTGAAATTACTAGCCACGATTATAACTTAAATTGTTGGCACGTTGGCCACACCCTATATCCCAAATTCACTTATTTCATTTTCGATCACCTTTATAGATTATCAACCAAGACATTTTCAATCAAGACTTTAGGTACACGTAGGAGCAATTATGAGTCTTAAACATATCGAATTTTTTTCACACAAGTTGGCATACTAGCTTTCATTTGAAACACGGCTCAAGCCATAACATTTAATACGCAACCCATACTTTGAATATATATTGATGGGTTTTCAATGTCTTTGCCTTATGTTTTGATGATCTAACAAACTTACTATCAAAAACCTGATAGGGAACCTGACATACTTGATACACATTACAAATGAATGGATTCCAGCCTGGACTCCAGCTAATGTGAACTGCTGCAAATGTAGAAAATAGAGAAACAAAACAAGGACCTGATCCCTTGTATTTCCCTGACAACAGTACGAGAGTCAACTGTGCACATCTGAAAAGTGACTGCCACAGAAACAGTGCACACAGTGTAGTAGTTTTGCAGTCACTTGCCCTTTGACCTACTAAGTGCTTATATCATTCAACTGATGTCATCAAAGGTGTATTAACAAGAGAATTATAACAAAACATCATTTGAACACTTGAGAATTCAGTTCAAGCATTCAAGTCCTCTGCAAATAATGAACTTAATTCTCAAGAGCTTGAAGAACAAAGTTAAGCGCTACTACGGACCAGTTTCTAAATCTAGTATTTTGTTGTCCTTAATTGAGTTGTAACTTTGTGATTTTTCTTATGGTAATTCCTAAATTGATTAGCTAGAAGTGTTGACTAGGAACCCTTTTGTAAAACCATAAACCTTTTGAGTTTGTGTTGTGACTAGAGTTAGTCATAAGTTAAAGTCTTTGTAACTAGTGAGTGACAAAGTATCTTATGGTAAGTGTATCACAAGTTAGTTGAGTTGAATTCTTTGTAATAGATTCATTACAAATGGCTTGTAAGGGTGTGTTTATAAATTAGTGAAGTTGAAAGCCTACAAGTATAGGTCGTGGTTTTTGTCCCCTTGAGTGGGATTTTTCCATGTAAAAACTCATGTCTCATTTACTTACTGTTTTATTAGTATTCCCAGTTGAAACTCATAGAGGACCAGGTACCCTATAGTTTAGTGGACTCATACAAACTAACATATATATATTGGTCAAAAGGCTCGTTTCAGAATAGTCAAATCTATAGGTAATAACCCGAAATATAGAAATTAGGAATTTTGAGCCAACTATACTTGAACTTATGGAAATATTTATAGAATTTGATTCTAAGAGAGAAATTTTAGCCAACATACCTTGGTTGAGCTTTTCTTAAGCTACTACAACGCACCAACACTTCTAACAATAACAATTTATAGGAAGATAGCGAAAATCAGTTAATAATTAGAAGGATTTCCATGATGTAACTCTCTTAGGAATTTTTTCAAACACCTATCATGAAAAATAAACTACAAGGATCTAAAAATGGTGATCACTTCCTTCCTCAACAGATTTTAATAAGAAACTATCCACAAGGGTTCATTAATCCCTCATGCTATAACTTAGTGTTATATGCATGGTCTATTCCCAAACCCACAATATATTTGAACTCTTAACCTCTTGAATGAAAACTTAGGAGTAGGACTTACCCGGATAGGTGATAATCAAGTGACTAGCTACCTTGATTCTTGAAGATTTGAGCAAGATTGGATGATTGGAATGCTAAGTTTTTCCCTTCTCTCTCTAAATTGCTCTTACCTCGCTCTAAAAACAACAGGTAAATGTCCCCAAATAATTCCTAAAGTCTATTTATCAAAACGGGGTCGGGTTTAGAAAATAGGAAAATGAGGCTACTGAAATCAAGTCTGTGGTCACAGAATGGACCGCAGAACGGGTATGTGGGTTGCAGAATGGATCACGAAACTGGTGCTTAGAAGTAGTCTGCACTGGGCAGGTCTGCGACCATTTTGCGGTTCGCAGACCATTTTTGTGGTTCACAAAATGATTTTACGGCCGCAGAATTGGATTTTGCCAGCTTTTGATAATTTAGTCATAACTTTTTGTAAGAGTATCAAAATGAGGAACGATTTGAAGTGTTAGAAACTAGACTCAAATATCTTTCATTTGATAGGTTATGGATCATACCTATTAGATATGTAGATATTCTTGTCCAAATTTGGTCTTGTGCGTACTCATTTGGAATTTTAGTCTATTATGTAATTTTTCAACTTGACTAAGACTTAGGCCTCTCCTTAGAACCCAAAACACTTACAATATGACTTAAAACCTTATTATCATATCTAATTGATATACATCATATTAATAATCCTCGTTTGCATACAAAATAAAATAATTAGCCTACCATAGCACCACAAAATCTTAATTTACTTAGCGAAATTTTTCAGGACCTTACATTCTCCCCCGCTTAGGGTAATTTGTCCTCGAATGAGAAGTAACTTCAACCCCCAATCACATAACCTGACTTATCTCTTCTATCACACATATAATTCTCCCAAATTTTTATTGACTACCAAATTTTCAAGAATTTCGGCAAAGTCTCCTTTGAAACTGGGCCTATCCTTCTGCCAGATAATCACCAACCATCCTAACAACACATCCACAACTACACAAAGCACCATGATGTATATATCAATAACGCTAATCTCAGTATTACAATTGAAATAAAAACCAATTGTTATACAATCAAGCAAAAATATTTTCTTTCCACAACACTCTCGGCCTTCAATGTGACCTCTTCGACTTACAGATTTCGCCATAACACATTCACGGACACAATCTCAACTCCTAGACTTATCTAACAAGGATGACTAATAGATACTCCTCATAAGCCAATTATCCATTAACTTCACCTTCAGTAGTTTCCACAGGGAATATATACAAAGTATCCCCAGCTACCTTCTTAGACATAGGCACATGAAAATACAGGGTACGCGGAGGACAATAATAAGGAAACGTCATACTCATAGTTCGGCCTACTTCTTTTAAGATTCCACAAATCCTAGAGTGCATTACACTTACTTTCCTTTATTAGCGATTCACATAATATCTTCATGGAGAAAATCTTGAGAACAACTTGCTTACTTTTTTTAACTTTAACTATTTATGCCAGACACCCAAATTAAGCCCTTGGCAACCTTCCATCGTTATTCTATGATGCTCTAGAATGAATATGACTATAGAGTTCTTGCCCAATATGATTGATCATGGAATGATGATTCCTTTTTTACATACTTGAATCTACACCCTCGATAGATTACTATAAGAAGGAACAATGAGGTTCGAGATTGGGTTAAAATTATTCAAGAATCCATCAATGTGCGAGCAGAGTATTTCGTGAGGTTATATACCCTAAGAGACATAAAGCTTACTACTGATAACGCTGACATGATTATTCATTGTGATGCCATCATTGATTTGACAAATGAGGCATAGAGTTAAGTTACATTGGCAATAGAAATCGTTAAGGAGGAATATTTAGGTACATGACCCTAGTCGTCTCCTGAGTGTTGGAAAAATTAATTTATCAAAAATGAGAATACTCTGGCACCTTGAATGCGATATGGGTTTCAAAATACATGAAATTAAAATACACTCCTAACATTCACTGACACAAGGAATCTATGCCACAAGCCCATGAGGATGAAAAAGAAGTTGAACACTTATGAGATTATCATAATTCAAACAGTTTAATCTTTCCCGATAATTGATCTTATATGAGAGAAACTAAAGATACGACAACTTGCCTTCTAAATCAATATGCTCATGATAAGTGCCAAAATCTGAAAGCATCTAATTTCAATCTTTTACGAGTAAAAACACATAGCTAGGACATCTTAATTTTGGGATGAAATTATGTATTGGTTAGAGAGAATGAACATTTTGCTATGTGCTAGACATGTTTCTGCCATAATAACTCTAAAGCTGTAATACTAGGCCACTTCATGGAAACTACAATACTAGGAATAAAGTGAGCTACTTACTGTGAGATAATTTAGGTGGACATGAAAGTCATACTGAGCTGGGCAAATACCAAGATCTTCCTGTGACGAATTTGTGATAAAGTTTCTCAGAAACTTTATGCGGACAAGTGACCTCTTTCAATTAACATGTACACATATGATAGGTGTTGGGATATGCTCTCATGTTACTAGACAGTGAAAATACTTCATGATAATAATCACAAAGGAGTAAAGTAACTGTTCAACCAAAGAAGCCATATACAATAGAGAGAGAAAGAGTGACTCGATAAGGATCACAACACCGGGATGCTTTATATTAAACTTGACACCACATAGGTAAACTTTACGACGGTGCATGCATATGCACAAGTGAGCATATATTATTCTCTCAAATCAAAAGGTTCTATAAGAAATTCATCAGATAGTCCCTTGTTTATAATTCAGGAAAGCCAGTAGAAAGTATTAATCCTAGAGTTATAACTCAATTCAAGGACATAATTATAGAGCTCAATTCCACGAGACGTCGTAAATAAGAAAATTGTGATCAAGAGGCTTCACGAATACTACGTCTCATTCAAAAAGTAGGTACATGCAATGTTTTGTGATTCAGCGTTTTGGTTAAAACTATGTTCATGAAGGTTCTTCAATATGGATGTACATATACGACGAGGAAAATTTTTGCGTTTTTTCATTATGAAGTACTAAGGGGTGACTTACTATGTTCCTTCTATTTTTTCTTTATATCTTTAATTTGTAATAACTTTTTTATCTTAGCTGCATCGGCACACTTAATTGAATTAAAAGCTTTCGTCACCTACTTCATCATTAGTCTAAACAACAACTAATTAATTATTAATTTTGCAATTAACTTGTTTTTGGAATTGAATTAAGTCACGAGCCATGTGTTTAGTTGCTCTCTGTTTGAGGATTGAGCCAACTATAACTTATTTAGAATGGATTGAATTGTCTTTTGTGAGTTCGATTACAAATAGTAGACTATCCAATTAATCACGTCGTGCGTGTTTAACACTAAGAATTTGGATTAGTCGGATTTTAATACAGGTATTGAACATCGGACGAAGAACATTGTGCTTTTCATTGGCCTCGTTTCTATGTTTGATTTAATATTCTAGTAGCGGCTTCCACCAAAAAGAAAAGGATAAGAGTAGGTGACAAAGTTAACAAGGTGCCGAAGTCACATCTATTTGTCTCGCGCAATTGATGAAAGAGCGTTCTCGTTTGTGGGAGTATGGCAGACAGAGAAAAGGATTATTATAAAACCTTTCGGCGGGCAGAAGCCGCAGCTGGCGGTCGTAGCCATTATCCCGTACGTGGCCATGGGTGTGAGCCCACAAGGCGCGTCTTTGCCATGACGTTATGGACATGTCTCCTTTATTCTCTCATCCCAATATTTTCCAAACCTTAGACCCACAATTCTAATCAATACTAAGGTTAATAACCTTACAAATCTGCCACATACTGTCGTGTTCTAGATTGGCCTTCCCTCATTAATGCCCTCTCCAGTTAGTTTGGTACTTGGTACTCAAGTCAAGTCATCACTACACCACTTAAAATTATTGCTACTACTCACACACAATGTACCGTTTTCATTACTTCATATTAACGCGTTGCGATGCAGCTGGCACTTTACACTGCTCCCCGGCTCCCACCTTTTTTGTGACTGCTGTAATTTCTAGTTTTCATCAACGCCGAAATCAAAGATTTATATAAGGAATTTAAAAAATAGAACTAAAATGTCACATTTAATTTTGATTACGTGACCTCAAATACTTTTTGAATTCTGTCATATATTAGAATCTTCAGTGAGATTCACCCCCTCTTGTATTGTGTAAGTGTGCAAACTAAGAGTAAAATTTTATGTACACGAAAGTCATTATTTTTTCTTTTATTATCCAAAATTTATTTAATTTTGCTTCGGTTATCACAAAAATCATTTTGGCCGAATTTGACAAAGTTCCCACCTGCAAAGTGACGTGGCAACCTTAATTAGTATTTTATACTCTTCTGTTTTAATTTATGTGAACTTATTTACTTTTTAGTCTGTGCCAAAAAGAATGACTCATTTCCTTATTTGGAATAATTTACCTTTATGGAATGATTTATAGCCACACAAAATATATGTGCTTCATTTTACACCACAAATTCAAAAGTTTTTCTCTCTTTTCTTAAAGTATGTGCCCAGTCAATTAGGTTCACATAAAATAAAATGGATGGAGTATTGATTAAGCAAGTTAAATATAGGAAAAATGCATGAGTGCCTCCCTGTCATATACCCGGATTCCGAACTACACACTCTACATTTGCGAAATTTTTATTACCCCCTAAACTATTTTAAGGTAGAATTATTTGCACCCTTAAAGTTGACGTGACAGAGTGTGTGTATTTTACACTCCTTAGGAGGGTGAGAAGCAAGAAAAAATAATTTTCAGAATTTTTTTTTTCTTTTTTACCATTTTTTCTTACTTTTTTTTCCTTTTCCTTTTCCTTTTCCTTTTCCTTTTCCTTTTTCTTTGTCTTTTTCTTCTTTTTTCGTTTCTTTACTAATTCCAGCAGATATTCATTTACCGGCGATTTTGTCTAACCTTTTTTCTTCCATTTATTCTATTTTTATTTTTCCTCTTTCGATCCTTTTCACACACAAATTCAACTTTCGAAAAGATCTATTCATAAGCAAATCAAAATATACTCAGATTGGGATAAAAATCTGTCACCGAAAAAAATTGCCGGAAAAAAAGGTATTCTTGAAATTTCGACGACCACCATTTTATGCCGTCGGGGACCAAAACCAAAAGAAAGAGAATGAAATAACCAAAAAAATGAGAATAATAAAAAATAAGAACAAGGGATAAGAAAAAGAAAAAAGGTTAAAAAAAATACTAAAAATAGATGTGGCAGCGCGTGTACTACACCACTTGCCAAGATTGGACATTGTATTTTCTTAAATAGTTTAGGGGGTAATAGAATTTTCACAAAGATAAAGTATGGAGTTGGGAATCCGGGTATAGATCCAGGGATTACTTATGCATTTTCCCTTAAATATAATATTAACTCATGCCTTGACCCATAAAATACTTGACCCAGTTGCCCGAATAGAGCTCAATTTTCTCCATACTCTACACCTAGTCATGATTTACCTATGCCTTGACCCATTTTAAGTGCAACTTAAGAAAATTTTCAGTTCATTTAATGAAAATATTTAAAATGCAAAAATGAGATGCCTTAAACTGCAAATAAAAAAAGGGACTAAATAAAGTGAAACCATTTCATAACAGTTCATTCTAATATATGTCAAAATGTTGGCTATTAAGCAAGACCAAGCCAAAAAAATACTGCTTAATAAGCCAACATAAACAGTTAGAATGCATCGCATCGTTGGAAACTACAATGCACATTCTGTGCCATTCAAATTGTATATTTAATACAAAAAAACAAAAATTCATTCTTTTTGGCACATACTAAAAAAGAAATATGTTCACATAAATTGAAACGTAAGGAGTATAAACACTAATAAAGGTTGCCACGTCACTTTTCAAGTGGGAATTTTATCAAATCCGGCCAAAATGATTTTTTTGATAACCAAAGCAAAGTTAAATGACTTAGTTGTGACAAAAGAAAGAATAATGACTTTTGTGTAATGTAGGTAAAAATTAGATGACCATACATAAAATTTACTCTACAAACTAACATATACTATTTAATAAGGAAAAACAATTAGAAAACTCGTATTTGCTTAACTTGCATGAAATAAAACGTTGTTCCTCCAGCAAAACTTCTAGAGATTGAAGCGAGATTCGAAGTCATGGAAATTGTCACGATCCAAACCCCACTATAGGTCGTGATGACGTACAACATTGTCGTTAAACAAGCCAACAATAAACTATCTATTTAATTACACAATTTGTTTCTTTTAAAATCATGAATTTTATTTAATAGAGGAAACCAAGTACAAAAGGTTATAGTGAAATACAGCATGAAATAGAATATAAGTGTGAAATAATGATATTAAGAGACAAAAAAACGTAAATGTCTACTAGCAATTCTCAAAGCCCAATGTCACAAGTGCACGAGAATCTAATATAATATACAAAAAAAAACTACAACTACCGTCTGAAGCATAATAGACAGAAATAATAAATACAACAATAAGAGGCTCCGGGTGCTACAAAACGGAGCATGAGAAGCATCTCACCACTAGGCCTCTTGATAATACGGATGTGCGCCTGGACGAACACCAGATGTACCTGCCTCAAAACCTGCACAATTTATGTAGAAGCGTAGCGTGAGTATGTAAACAACGTGTGTCACACCTCCTTTTTGCACACCTACCCCGGAGGATAAATGTACAAGGGAGCTTTTCCATTTAAAGTGACATTATTCGAAATGAGATTATTTATCTATTTTTTAGAGTCGCCACTTGGGATAGGATTTGGCTTTTGGTGTCCCAAGTCACCGGTTAACTTGAATCCCAAATCGAGGAAATTTCGACTTTCCAAGTGAAGTCTGCGAACCAGAAATTCTAAGTAAGGAATTCTGTTGACCCGAGGGAAGGTGTTAGGCACCCCCGAATTCCGTGGTTCTAGCACGGTCGCTTAAACTGTTATAAATGGTTTAAAATCTGATTTTAATACATGTTTTAACCTATAGTGCAATTTTTAAATTATTTACCGCTTTTAATATTATTTTTTAATAGAATTGCAACGTTGTGAAATTGCATCTCGAACCACGCCGCAATCAATGCACCCGTGGTTGTTAATATATTTCGACTCCGTTGAGATTTGGATTTGGGTCACATAAATGCGCACCCGAGTTTAAGAACGTAATTTAATTAAAATCGCGCCTAAAGAGTCTAACACGTTATTATCTTTGGGGAAAGCCATGAAGTTCACTAGACGGCTCATCCCGTATTCTAAATATTTTAAACATGATCAATTAAAGAGGGCCCTGCAAGTTATGCATTTTATTTGACGAGGCTCGTCTCATTTTTATTTTTAGGTCAACCTAGCAACTACGATTTTCTACTTTCTTTTGTCTCTAAAAAAGACTAATTAATTTACATTTATAAATTCCGGCCTCGAGCTCAAGTCTGGATTCAAACAAAAGGAGGAACCTCTTAATTTAAACCCGCCACCTAACTTGAAAACCTAAATTTATATCGTAAATTAATACCATGCATTCTTAATGTAATTTTTAAAGGGGCTTTGTCTTATGACAATTTTTTGGGGCTTAAAAGTTTGGCTCAGTTATGATGTATGAATCTGCTACGTTGCGGATCCATAAATCCTGACCGGAGATGTGAGCCTTGCACTTGGGCTCAATTTGAATAAATCAGGCCCAATAGTCCAACCATTAAGGCTTACCCAGTGATTTGGGCCTACCTTGGTTTACCTTCTTGTGTGGTTTACTTATTGAGTCTAACCTGCTGGATATTAACAACAATTAACCAGTTCCAAGTATAGGCTAACGCACATAGTGGTCGAAAACACAAAGAATTGTTGGACATTGATCCCGAATTTCTGAATTTTACTTGTTCATGATCTCTGATTTTCCTAGGTGATGCTTGCTAATAGTATGGAACCAGACCAGTATTTTATTTGTTAACGAGCTGCTACAAACAATCTAATCTGTATCAATGCGACTCTAACAGTGTTTATTCATTATAACAATCAAACTATACTAAATGCAATTAATCTAGAGTTTATCAATGTTGTAATCTTATGCTATCATGACTGAATCATACTAACACGCTGAAATAGTCCAAAACAATCTAATAACTCGAATTTACACAATTGTCTACTGCCAATTCACAGCCTCACAGAGCTTGTAATTGAAACTAGTGTTAGAGTTCCAATTGTACAGTCCAACAAGCTTACTAACATGACTAAACTATTGTCAACAATACTAATTGTGATAAAACATACAGTCACAGTTCAGAAATGTAAAAATGAAAATACAACTATTTTAACTACAGCAGAATACTATTTTAAAATGACAAACAAAACCATCGGACAGTTAGAAATAAATGAAACTGCATCTTCATTTCATTTTTTTTTTCAACTGGTAATCTACACGAAGTTTAGAACATATACCTGGAAATGAGAACAGACAAAGGTGAGGTTCAACAGCAACTAGACAGCAACAAAAACCAGTATGATCAACTCCAGATAACAGTGATATATAATAGTCTGGTTCAATTATCCCAATAGATTTAAAAATGGAATTGCAACCAATTTTAAACCATTTTTTCACCCAGGTGTGACAGATTTCTTTCAAGAAAGAAATAAGGGTTCCAAAAATCACTGAAGACCTAATGAAAATAGCAAAATTGTGTTTTTGCCTATGAATCAAAGTGTTCAAGCATGGAGAAACTTCAGGGATCTTAAAGGAAAGAAACAATAGAATAGTAACTTTCTTATATGTCTTTTGGGCTGTTTTGATTTCAAGTTTTATCTCAACACCAAATTCTATCTCGACCCCTCCCTTTCTTCAGAATGACCATTCCTTTTATATACCCTCTCCAGCCCTCTTTTTTCTGATTTTTAGGCTACTAATGGACCATTAACTAACTTGTTTTAGGCCTTAAAATCAGAAATGTTGTCTCCACTACTAGTTGTATTTTTACTATTTTAATTCCACTTATTTTTGCCCTATTCAGTCCACTAATAGACCTTAATATTCAGCAGCCTTTAACCCAGCTATTCAAGTAATTTAAATCCCCAAAACACCCCTGAAAATACTGCATTCACTACCTATCAGCTATACTAATTCTCCTAATAAGAGAACCTAGATTAAATCCTAATTAATCATAAGAACAAATAAGGCTGAATTTAAACCTAAGCCTACTGCATGTCATACCCTTATCAGTTATACCAATTCAAACTTATCAAAAACTCAATCAGTAGTTTAAAATAAACTGAGAGAGCAATAGGGTAAAGAACAATGATTCAGAATAACAGTTGGAGTGAACTATTAAGGTAAAGTTTGAAACATGATTGACACAGCCTTAAGGCATGAACTAACACAAATTCCAAACTAAGCAAACATGAATGGACGATGTAATATAATGAACTAATATGCAACAAATGATAGACAATGAAGAGAGAAAAGACAAACATAACATAACTGAGACCATCTGAAACCATAGCAAAAATGAGCAATCCTTATATATAAAAGCTTATTTATGCTAACTAATTCGAATCATTTCAATAAAACAAAGAGGAAGAAAGAATCCCTAAGTAAAAACCAAACAGACGCGGATGAATTGCCTCAGACAGTTCAACAGTGATAATCAAGGGGTACAGGGGATTCGAGTGTCAAAAACAGGGGCTATAAGGAAACTAACTAATCGACAAAACTCAAATAAATAATTACATAATTCACAACATGTAATCACAACGAACAGAAATAAAATTAGACCAAATAAACGATCAGATGGAGAAGAAGCAGAACAGTTGGCAAAAATTAAAAAAAAATCAAAAATAACAAGACTAAACACATAAACAGGTATTAATAATACAAAAGAACAAAAGAAAAGAAGAAAAATACCTCAAAATGCCCAGAAATTGGACGACCTCAATTTCGAACTTAGATTCGAGCCTCTTTGGGGTAAAAATAGACTTTAATCGAGTGTTCTCGATTGAGAACACTCGACTAAACTCTATTGACACCCCAATTTATTCAATTTTGGATGAAACCACAATTTGGAATTTCTAGGGTTCTTGGGGTCTGAGTTAGGGTTCGAATGGTTCTGGTCTGATTCGAACCAAACCAATGGTGGTTTGGTGATTAGGGAGGTCAATGGGTGCAGGGTATGAACTTGGGCTCGGTCGGGATAGGTTCATGTTTGGCTCGAATCTCCAAATGAAGATTCGAGAAGTTCCAGAAAGATTCGAGACAAACGGTTTAAGGATTTGGGTTGGGGTGGTTAGAAGGTCTTACGGTGTTAATTTGGCGGCCATCGGAGGAGGTGACGTTTTCCAGCCAACCTTCGATTTAAGATTCGAAGAGTTGGGGCCTAATTCGAGGGGAGCTATGGTGATGGTTGGAAAGGGGAGGTCGAGGTGAGTTTGTGGTGTAAAAATGGCGGAGTTTGGCCTACCGGAACCGTCGTGAGGGGATTTCCGGTAGGCGGAGTCACAGAGGTCATGGGCGGAGGGTTCAGGTCGTCTCTGAGAGAGACGATGGCTAGGGGGGGTATGGCTTAGGGAGGCGTGGGGTAAGGGAATGGGGTTATATACCATGGGATGGATTTGATCCTAGCCGTTGGATCAAGCACGATCAACGGCCTGGATCAATCCACTTAAGGGAAACGGTGGCGTTTGGTTTAATTGGGAGATTGGGTTGACCCGGGTGAAAATGGACCGGGTTATGGGGAAAAGTTGAGGCCGTTAGATCATTGAAAATGGACGGCTAAGATCAACTTGCTCAAAACTGCGTCGTTTCAATTATGCAAAGGTTGAGCTGGACCGTTAGATCTGTTTGATCAACGGTCCAGATTTGAGGCTCAGAAACGACGTCGTTTGGACTGTCTCAGAGACGGACTGGATTGGACTGGGTCATTGAGACGTTTGGGCCTGGTTTTGATTTAAAATTTTGGCCCAAATCCAATTTGCTTCATATTTTCAACTCTTTTCTTTTTTCCTCTTTTAATTAACAAATTAACAAAAAATTCTAAAATAAATTATAAAACCAAAATTAAACTGCAAAATATTAATTAACCCTTAACAACAGCTAACACACAAGTTAAAATATTAATTGAAATAAAATCACACAATGGCACATTTAAATGACAAAAGTAGAATAAAAATGGATATTTTGTGATTTTTTTTTATAAATACCAAATGAGGGTTTAATCAATTCCTAAATGCACGATTAACTCCTAAATATGCATGCAACGTATATTTTTATATTTTTCCATTAATTTAGACAAAAATGAACATTCACGGACAAAAATGATTATCCACAATGTCACGCAAAATTCTCAAAATTATACACAAAGAAAAAAAATTGTTTTATTTTGAATTTTTGGGAATAATTCATGTGAAGCAAAAATCACGTGCTCACAACGTGTGCCCAGTAAGTATCTAGTCTAACCTCGAAGATATAGTGACGAGGGGTCGACAACGAGAGTTACTTGTGGTCAATATATATAAAGTGCAAGAATTATAAATATTCATGAAATACATTAGTAACAATGGAATAAGAAGCAATAGAAAAGTGTTTCTTTAACCAAAATAACAATTAAAGGTCCCTGGATATCACATGCCCATTTCAACAAACAAGGGCCGGCAAGTAATTATAATTCTCAAGTCATGAAGGAAATATCGAGTGTAATCAGACTCTTAGTGACATCACGCACGAGTTATGCCGAGGTCGTACGACCTGATTCATAACAATCGCTACCGAGATCATACAGTTCGATCAATAGATGCATTTTTTATATATAAATATTATCGAGATGTTCGGCCCAATCCATAATAATCGGCTCTTCGGACTACGGAACATACGTTCACAACACCAAGATAAGCACATAATGGAACGTAAATTTTCTATAAATAATTGAATATTCTGCCAAAACTCAAAATAACGAAGCTCGGTCTAGTATAATCTTTAATCAAGTTTCATTTATTAATACAATAATTAAATTAACAAATTGGGTTCAAATAATACAAATATTGCATGATAAAGTCCTATGTCTACCTAAACATAATATGATTTTAGCTATGTACGGACTCTTGTCGTGCGTACGTAGCACCCATAATTATTAATAAATAATAATATAAACACTTATAGGGTTAATTTCCTCTTACGAGGTTATGCAAGAGACTTACACGCTTCCAAATTCACCACTCGGCTCTTCAACCATACTAATTGCCTCAAATCGGTGCCAAGCAATCCGAAACTAGCCAAAGGTCATAAAAACTAATCAATATATGTTCAAAAATTCATAATTTAATTATAGAGTAATTACCCAAGAAAAACTTAGAAGATTCTTAAAATTTATCTCCGGGCCTACGTGCACGAACTCCGGAAATTATCCTAAACAAATTGTACCCATAACCTCTCGAACACAAATATAAAATTTCTACTCAATTCCATAATTATTTTCGTGGTCTAAACCCATTTTTACCAAAACCTAGATTTTCCAACAAATCCTATAATTTCTACAATTTACAAGTTAAAATCTACCAATAATCTATGTATTAAACTTACATTAAATAGAAATCACTTACCTTAACATTTTAGGTGAAAAATTCCTCTCCAAGAACTCCAAAATCGGTCAACTCAAAGTGAAATGAGAGAAAATGAGCCTAAGCCCAGATTTAAAACATGACCATTCCCAACGATCGCAACAGCGCCCTCGCGATCGCGAAGGCAAACTACCAAGGTCCATGAAAATATACTTCGCGAATGCGAGGCAGGCGCCCAAGAACATGAAGGCTTGCCGGACCAAAGCTACGCGAACGTGGCCACACCTTTACGGACGCGAAGGGCAATTGACCAACTAACCTCGGGCCTAGCCTTTCCTACGCAAACGCGAGGCTAGTGGCCTAGAGCATCACGATCACGAGCTCCGAATTGCGAACGCGTACAGCAAAGTTTCCCCCAACTTCATTCTTTCATCACGAACGTGAGGCCTTCTTCGCGTTCACAAAGAAGGAAACTAAAACGGCAAATTTTCAAAAATTTGAACTTAGATTTGGTGGTCTGAAACTCACTCGAGCCACCCGAAATCCCGTCTAACTGTACCAAAGAGTTATAAATATAATACGGACATTTTTGAATCCTCGAAACATATATAAAAAGATTGAAACTAAGAATCTCCCTCTAAAATCAAATTAATCAACTTATTAACTTCAAAATTCTTCAACAATCATACTTAGACAACTCAGAATGACATCAACTTTTGCGTACAAGTCATAAATCACTAAATGGACCTATTCCCAGGTTTAGAATCTAAAACGGACACCGGTGATACTAAATTCTACTTCAAACCAAATTTAAAGAACTTAAATAATTTCAGGGCGTCAACTTTCAATATTAAGCGGTGAATGCTCCCGATCACTCAAAACTTGATTCGAACACACGCTCAAGTCTAAATTTATCATATGAACCTATTGGAACCATCAAATCTCGGTTCCGAAATTGTTTACTTAAAATGTTGACTCAGGTCAAACTTTGCCACCTTAGACCACTATTAAGGAACTAAGTGTTCCGATTTCAACCCAAACCATTTCAAAACCAATCCAACCATTCCCGCAAGTCATAAAATAGTAAAAGCATATACGAAGAGTCTTAAATAAGGAAATGTTGCATGACCCTAATTTCTCCTCCGTAGAATATCATGATGACGCCTAGTCTCTACAATTAGGTAGTCCTAACAATTAATAATAACTGAGCAGTTAAAATTACTAAGTTACTGAAAATAACTGAATAATTGATAAAAACCTTTCAAAAATAGAATCTCATAATACACACCCCCAAAATAAGTGGAACTGAGTCATAAGCTCTATAGAGTAAAAATTAGTATAGCTATTACATCAATGTCTGAAAGAATTACAACAGTAAACATAATAAAAAGGGAAGGTAACTCTAAAGTCTGCAGACATAGAGCCGGTATACCTTGAAATCTTCCAAAGCAGCAACTCTATCAACTCTAGCGTCCGGCATAGGCAGGCATACCTGGATCTGCATAAAAAAATATGCAGAAGCATATTATGAGTACACCATAACGGTACTCAGTAAGTATCGAGTCTAACCTCAGTAGAGTAGTGACAAGGCTAGGTCAAGACACCCACTAGGATATAAAATAGACAATATGAAAATGTAATACGGATATGTAATACAAATTGAAGAAACAACTGATACGAAACAATATAATAGCATGAACTAGTACCGGAAAAAATAATAGTAATAGCATAAGAAAAGAAACTAAAGAGGCTACAATGATCACGTGCGGATAATAAAAAATTTAACAATAAAGAATGAAACAGCAAGATATATTTCCCACAAAAATACTTTGCAACATGAAATAAACAACAAGAATCACATCGAGGTACCGCCTCGTGTAGAATAAATCAAAACTGAGGTACCGCCTCGTATAATCAAGAATCACAACCGAGGTTCCGCCTCGTATTCATATTTCTCAATTTCAATCACAATCTTTCCTTATACCGTTGTGTGAGCCTTACATTTGAAAATAGGTTTTGGAAATAGTTTTTTCGAAATAGCTATACACACATTGGCGCACATTATGATGGCGCATGGATTCACATAATTCTCCTACAAGCAACACGCATATAATTCCCACCTTATACTGTCGCATGCACGTCAACCCCAAGCCTTATACCGCCGCATGCGCGTCAATATCATATCATAATAGCAATTCGCATCACAAGTGACCTTATATCACAACTTGCCAATAACAACAATATTAATATTTCCTAAACAATAGCTCATGGATCCACCACAACGGATACAAGAGTATCAACAACAATAATGAATAAGAAATGCTCAATAAATAGATGTTTTAACAATAACCAAAATCACCTCAATGTATTAACGACTTTCACAACTTTCACACCAAATAATTCAACAATGAGAGAAATAATGTATAACCACGATATTAGATAAGACTACCTCACAATAAAAGAGATAATATTTAACAATGAGTCTCAAATAATAAAAATCTATAAGTAAGGGGAAAACATAAACAATTACTTCACGTAATGAAAATCAATAAGGAAAGAGATAACACAAACAGTAACTTCAAATAATGATAATTATCAATGAAGAGATAGCATGTAACAATTAAAAGAGGCAACAAGTTCAACTAAAATACGAGAGCAATTTAGCAAGTAGGATGTAGAACAAGTACTAAACAAGTCAATTAAGGCATGTAAGGATAGTCAATACAATTAAGCAATAAATTGATAATAAGAATTTAGAACATGATATGGAATTTCAATTAAAGTATCAAAATAGTTTAAGTGTCACGACCCAAAATCCACTAAGGGTCGTGGTGGCGCCGGACACCGCTGTCAGACCAGCCAATTAGATTACCGAATTAAAAATCCTTTTTAAGTACATCAAATTTCAGAATTTTCCTTCTATTTTCACAAATAAATAAGAGGTTTTTGCTTTATTTTAAAAGTCAAACAACCACAATTATTAGAAAGTTCACTGAAACCATCCCAGAAACCCGGTATCACAAGTGCATGAGCAACTACAGAAAAGGATATAAATACAACACAACACCTGTCCGGAATACAATGGACAGAAAGGAAATACAATTACTAGGAAGGGACTTTAAATCTACGGGTCGCCTCGCATACTGCAACTCACCTAGTCCCTGAATCGTTCGTGCCGCTGCGCCCAGTAGGCCGCTAATGTATCAAGTACCTGTGGAACAAAAATGCACAGAGGTGTAGCATGAGTACGTAATCAACGTGTACTCAGTGAGTGTCCCGCCTAATCCCGAGGGGGTAGAGACGAGATGGTCAAATTTGACACACTTTAATGGTCCAATGATCATTTATTCTCATTTCACATATTAATCCGTGAATTTATTCTTTACGGACATGGTTCTAATCAAATAGAGGAAACAAGTAAACACGTAATTCCATCATATGAAATTTTCCCAAATTTCTCTTTAAAACATAATCCAAATATGTTTAAGCTATAAAAGGGCAACAATAACTTAATCAAGTTCAGACAGCAACACAGGCATGCGCAAATCATACCGAGGCGACGGCCCGATCCAACAGAAATAAATGTACACTTGCCGAGGGTCGACGGCGCACCTATAGATGCATCTATTAATCTGCCGAGGCGTTCGGCCCGTTCTAAAATAAACACACCAGACAGATAAACAGTCAGGAAGTCAATTCTCTTTTATTAATTTGAGAAAAACAAAGCTTAAGTCTTTAGAAAATCCAATTATTAATTTAATGTGATCTATTATCCCGCTCGCAAATCCTCCATGCGATGCGGTACACATAATATACATGCTCAGATTGCCAATTAGAATTTTATCGAGGAATAATTATTCAATTAAGAAAATTCTTTGTTTAACAATTCAGGAATGTTGTTTATTCTCTTTTAAATTTGTTTACTAATCAAAGGTGGTTTAAACAATTCAAGTCATTAATGAGTCCATAATTTATTCAAGTATAGCATGCTTTCTGGGTCCTAATCTACCCGGACAATAGCATATAGCAGCTACGCACGGACTCTCGTCACCTCGTGCGCACGTAGCCCCCACAACTAGGAGCACATAATTATTTTTACTCACCTATGGGGTAATTTTCCCCTCACAAAATTAGAAAAGAGACTCACCTCGCTCCGAAGACTCGAAATCGGCATTCTACATCCTTCCGAAGGCTTGAACCAACTCACAATGCACCCAAACTAGCCAATTAACGACAAACTAATGAGAATATACTCAAATACTTGTTAACAATTCATATTATACGAATTTCCAACTTCATTTAGTGAAATGACCAAAAAGCCCTCGGGCCCACGTGCCCGAAATTCTAATTTTCTCTAAGGTAAAGATTACCCATGACCTTAGGGTCTCAAATATATAATTTTATCCTAATTTCATACTCAAAAATCGTGGCCAAAATTCAAGATTATAATTTTCTAGATTTTTCCACCAAAACCCAATATTTACACTAATTTTCATGCTTAATCTCATACATAATCAATGTATTTAGCTTATAATAAGTGGGAATAACTTACCTTAACATTGTTGATGAAGACCCTCCCTTGAATCCCTCCAAAATCGCCAAATGAAGTGATGAAAATGAGAGAAATGAGCAAAAAATCCGACTTTAAAATGACCCCTCTGCCTTCTGTAATTTCCGCTTTTGCGGAAATATAGCCGCTTAAGCGGCTCCGCTTTTGCGGTCGTAAGGCCGCTTCTGCGGCTTCCCTGGCAAAGCCACCATTCCGCTTCTGCGATCGCATCACCACATATGCGGTTCCGCTTTTGCGGATCCTTGACCGCATCTGCGGTCCTTCCCCAGGGTCCTCAAATCCGCTTCTACGATGCCCCCTTCCGCAGATGCGGTTCCGCTTCTGCGAAAATTAGACCGCATCTGCGGTCCTCAAGCCTTGGACCAAAATTCGCATCTGCGGCTCCCTACTCGCTTCTGCGGTACCGCTTCTACGGTCAACCAACAGCAGAAGCGAAAATACCAGCAACCAGGTCCTTCAGCCCTCTTCCAAATTCCATTTTCGATCCGTTAACCACCCGGAATCCACCCGAGGCCCCCGGGACCCCAACCAAACATACAAACCAATCCCAAAACACATTCCGGACTTGCTCGAGGCTTCAAATCACATCGAACAACGCAAAAATTACGAATTACACCCCAAATTCAAGTTTATGAACTTTAAAATTTCAAACTTCTATTTCCGATGTTTAAACCTATCAAATCACGTCCGATTGACCTCAAATTTTGCACACAAGTCATATTTGACATTACGGACCTACTCTAACTTCCGGAATTTGATTCTGACCCCGATATTAAAAAGTCAATCCCCCGGTCAAACTCTTCAAAAACCTTTAAGTTTCTATCTTTAGCCAAATGGCTTCAAAATGGTCTACGGACCTCCGAATTCACTTCCGATCAAGCCCCCAACTCCAGAATCACTATACGGAGCTATTCGCTGTCTCGAAATTCCAAACGGACTTTAATAACACTAAAATGCTCTTCAAGCCAAACTTATAAAATTTCTTCTAAAATACTAACTTCCACAATAGGCGCCAAAACGCTTCCGGGTTATCCAAAACCCAATCCGGGCATACGCCCAAGTCCGAAATCATCATACGAACCTGCTGGGACTTCCAGATCCCGACTCGGAGATCGTTTACTAAAAATTCCAATCCTAGTTCATTCTTTCAACTATAAGCTTCCGAAATGAGAATTCTCTTCCCAAATCAACTCCGAATTTCCCGAAATCAAATTCTGACCACGCGTACAAGTCATAATACCTGAAATGAAGTTGTTCATGGCTTCCGACTGTTGAACGGAGCGCCAGTACTCAAAACGACCGATCGGGTCGTTACATTAAGTAGCCTAAACCAGTCAAATACTACGTACAACCCGTGTACCCACTCGTCACTTTGCATATACGAATTTCACCTAGCATAATTGAATAAAAATATATCAATCCTAAGGGGTAGTTCCCCCCCACACGACGTTAGGCAAGACATTTATCTCAACTAGTCCAATTCAACACTCGAAAATAGCTTTTCCCTTAAAATCTAACCAAAATCGACTCGATATTATCAAACAACGCTAGGGAATTAAATTGCAATAATGAAGTTAAGATCTTTATACTTTTTCCAAAAAGTTAACAAAAGTCAACTCGGGATCCGCCCAGTCAAAACCTGGGTACAATGGTAGATTTTATCTACCCATGACCCCACGAGTTCATATATGTGATTAGTTTCAAAATCCGAGCCCAAATTGACTCCCATAACTCAATTTCTTATTTTTTTTTAAAACTTGAGAAAGTTTCACAAATTTTCACTATGATTCACATGATTTTGATGTTACAACCTAAGATATCTTAATGGAATATGATTATAAATAGATTAGAATCACTTACCCTGGGTTTATAGATGAAAATTCCCTCCCCAAATCGCATCCTACAGAGTCTAGGACTTTCAAGCTTTATGTTCAGCTGCAGTTATTGCAATTGCGATATGTGTTCACAATTGCGATTAAAACCTCGTAATTGAGGCACTGAAGGCCTGGGAAGATTCTTCGCAAATGCGAAGATGGGTTCGCAATGCCATCGCAATTGCGGCATAAAACATCACAAATGCAAAACCTAGCCAGCCTAGACTTGCTTCACAAATGTGACCATGGCATCGCATTTACGATACCTGAAGGTCCCTGCTATGGTCCCAAATGCGACTCTGGTATTCGCAATTGCGACACCAGAGGGCACCAGACACTAGATTTAAGTTTTCAGTCCAAAAACCTTCCAAAACATGTCGGAACCCTCGAGTCTTCTAACCAAATATCCACACAAATCTAAAAACACTATACAAACTCGCTTGCGCGATCAAAACACAAAAATAATATCTAAAACTATAAATTGAACTCTAAAATGCATGAAATGAAAGAAAATTTTCAAGAACTTCTAGAATTACAACTAAACATCCGAATCCTATCAAATCAACTCCTAACGACACCAAATTTTGCAGACAAGCTCTAAATGTCATAACGGACCTATTCCAAGTCTCAAAATTAAATTTCGAGCTCGATAGCTAAAAGTAAACCTACAATTGTACTTTTCAACTTTAAATTGCTAAATTTAGGTAAATCAATACAAATCAACCTACGTTCTTCCAAAATCAATTTCGGGCATACACCAAGTTCAAAATCATGATACGAGCTTTCGGGGCCATAAAAATACAGTTTCGGGGTCATTTTCATAAAAGTCAAAGTTTGGCCAACATTTTCAAATTTAAACTTCTAAGTTAAGAATCAAGGGTGCAAATCAACCCGAAGCTTTCCGAAACGAAAATAACCAACCCCACAAGTCATAGAAGCATAAAAACACTGTGTGACGCAATGAAAGAGGTAACATGTACAATTACCCAAAACGACTAATCGGATCGTTACAAATGAGACTTAAAAAATAAAATGGCTGGTTGGATCGTTACAAAAATACTTGGAACCAGACTTGCATTATACTTTATAAAAAGTGTAAATGCAAGTTCCTAACCGGAATAACATAATCCCCTCATCTTTTTCTTCCAAATGTTGTGTCATTTCACCCGGGATGGCTCAATAAATATGGTGGCCTAAAGCAAAATTTCAATAAGAGCCCTTAAATTTTTTGTTACAAAAAATAAAAAGGAAATTCATATATAATTTCATTTGAATTCTATTTTTCTATCTTTTTTATATGCAAAGCTATTAATAATTTTTTAATAAGCGATTGCTTCTTGTAATTTTTAAATTTATAATAAAAATAATCCATTTAATCTCTCTTAAGAAATACTTTCTAATTTAGGATTTTTAATTTATTGTTGTTAAAATTTATCAAGGTTCTTCTTGGGATTGTATATGTCAACCTTTTTGGGGTTATGAATAATCAAACTTTCTTTCTCAATGTATAATTTAGAGAGTGCTTCCCCAAAAGACTATTTATTTTCTCAATTTATGCTCAACGGTCAAATTTTTTCTTTTTTTTTCTATGAGAAATTGTACTTTCTCATATGAAACATTAAGTATTTTTCCAAAAAAAAAAACACTTACTAGGAAAATTTGGGGGCCCAAAAACTAGGGGACTTGCTCTAGCAGCTTTACCCTTGGGCCTGCGCTGACTTTACTTGTTCGGCTAATTTTCATAAAGCACTATCTTTTAGTGGTAATTAGCTATCTATAGATAGTATTTGCTATATTACAGATTGTAGATACATTTTCTGTTGTTATAAGATGTATTTGATGTATTTAAGCTATTATATCCATGAATACAGTAGCAAAAATAGGCGTGAATCAGGGAAGTCCAGTTAATCAATTGTTGTATTCGACTTTATTCATAACGTGAAACATGGGATTATAACTGGACAGATTATAGTATTCGACTGTATTCACGACGGAAACAGTGGATTATACTATTTTTAAACGGAAAGTGAATCAATTAACATAATAGACTCCTAATATAATGCAACAAACTCAATTACACGACACAAAATTTGTATTTTCAGTTATAAATAAGATTCTCAACAGAAAAATACCCCAAAAATATAGCGATTTTCAGAGACATTAGATAATACATCTGAATATATAAATTATATTAATTAAGAAAATATATGAATATATTCATGGAATACAACGAGACAGTGAATACAATGAAATACATGGAATACAACAAGATACATTGAAATACAATATAAAAAATGACAATGAATACAATGAAATACATGAAAATACAGCAAGATACATTGAAATATATTAACAGAAAATTGAAGTTGCTGAGTCCCAAATTCCGTAGTCTTCGTTCAAGAACAACTCTAATGTCGTCTCGTCGAGAGTGCTGCGATTCTAACTCGAAACGCCATAAAATCTGGGAAACTTCCAATTTCTTTGCTAGGCTAGTACGAGGAAAACACCAAGTCCGTGCCAACACACCAAATCATATCAAGGATATGACTACAAACATATTCGTGTTTATCGCCTATGATTTAATTTCGTTTTACATAATTAGAAAAACTCCACCATTTGTTCTACATCTTTTTGGCTAACTGGGAGATGTGAAAGTAACTCTTTAAACATTGGCACTAGATCGCCAAAAAACTCTAATTCTAAAGCAGAGTCTTCGGCAGTGGTGAGGTTGAAGCAGAGTCTTCGCTGGAAAATTCTTATTCTGATGCTTTGCCGAAGAGTTCTGGTAGTAAGATGAAGGTGGAAGATGAGAGAGAGAGAGAGGGAGAATAGATACGGGGTATGGGATACGTGAGCGTGAGGGGATAAGAAAATTTTGAGTGGAGAGAGAAAAATAATACAAAATTTATTTTATGGCTTAATAGTAGGGGGTGACCATAAATAGATATTTGACTATAAAAAATCAAAAGATAGTTATGAAATATAATTTTTTTTAAAAGATATTTATTTAAAATAAATAAGGTATCAACCTTTGCTATAAGAGGTAACTAATCCTTTATCAATTATCCTTTTAAATGACAGAATAATATAATAAAGTTTACGAAATACGGGCGACTAACTTAATGTGCAACCTCAAAACTAAATGAAAAGCCTACCGTGTCAATTAATATTAGCATTGATTGCAATACCACATTCTTCCCTTTCTCATAATCATGGTAAATACTCATGTACACCAGGTGTTTACACCAAACTATATTAACTCACTATGGTTAATTGATTTAATTAGATGAGAATGCATGTAATTTATCATGGTTAAATGATTGAAGTCCGTATGCAAGACACATGTCATGTATCTATTAATTTGGTGTAAATACCCTGTGCGGGTAAGTTTTTACCGCAGTGATGGACATCTAAGACAAGTTTTATTTTATATCTCATATAACTGATACTAGTTGTTTGAGATTTATTTTTGTTCATAAATTTGTGGACCACAAATCTTACAATTCTGGATCTACAAAAATCTGAATCCACAAATTATGAGACAAAAATATTTTCTTATATAGCTAGCCTAATTGTCGAAGCCCTACTAGAGGGGGATAACAGAAGAAGTTGGAGAAAGGATTCACAAAAGGGACATGCCAGATAACCTCTTCCCTTATGCTACTATTTATATTCTTCTTCTCAGCTTGTTGAAATGGCAATAGAGCCCACTAAATCATTGATTTCTACATTGGATATATCTAATCGCCACATTCTTCCAAATGATATATGTTACTCTAATAATTTGCTTAATTAGGCGCAACTAATTCTTTGCCTACTACTGTCTAGTTGATCTCAATTTGCAAATAATGTTAAAGCATCTTATTTGGACCAGACTTTCGACCAATTTCCAATTTAGTTAAACATATTTTTTTTTTATCCGTTCCAAAAAGAATGAATCATTTTTAAATTTGAAAATAATTTAGCTTAAATTCTCAATTGTTTTTATAATCACATGAACCCCTTTTTGAGTTGTTTAAGACCATAAATTCTAAAAGTGTTCGTTTTTTTTTAAACTTCGTGTTCAATCAAACTGAAAAGCCGAAAGTATTTGTTTCTATGCATCTATAATAGTTTCAAGGGGTGAGAAATTTAACAATCAAACCTTATAATTATCGATGAAATCATAAAATTGCTGAAACTAATGACAATAAGAAGAAAGGACAAGGATGTTTGTGAAAGCAAAACCAAAGGAATTTTGTTCTTTAATTACTTGGACTAAAACAAATGAATGAATCAAAATTACAGTACTCACTACACTAAATAAAATATCCATCTACTCCACTGCTATTGTTCTCTAGACCAAAGTTGAACATGAAGATGTAGAAAGATCGTATAAAGCAGGAAGCAAGTATTTCCTTCCATTCGTACCATGTGCATTGTAGCTTGCACCTGTAGTTTTGTCCACCAACAAATCTCCAGCGTAGCCGGGGTAAGCTCCCTTAGCATAGACACCAGGACAAGCAGAGGCAGCTTCCAATGGTGCATCCGCTTCTCCCTGGTAATAACCATTTCCAAATGGGTTCGTCGCGGTCCCAGCCAATAAGCTAGCCAAGTTGATCACCATACCATCAACACCCACATCGTTGTTTGGTGCAACCAAGGGTGGGCTCTGTGGTCCGTAAATGGGCTGGTGGAATGGCCAGGCACAGTAGCCAGGACATTGTGTCTCTGAGTTACCAACCCAAATATATGCAAATTTGTAAGTCTTGCCCCTCATAATAGCACCTTTA
>MU743049.1:47979-77598 GCA_026770625.1 Nicotiana glauca
AAACCCTTATTTTTGGCACTTCAGACATTGTAAAAAAATGATTGGTAAGAAGAAGAGAGAAGTATGAACGTAAGTTTGAAGTTAAGTATTGAATGAATTTTCATAAAATTGAAACGCCTATAAATAGGGCAAATCCGAGCTTGGGGAGTAGAAATGTTTTAAGGAATTCGTAGTACGATACTCTGTTTTATGTATTTGAATTATATTTATGTCAGTTAAATTATTGGTGGGGCCAAAAATTAGAGTAAAAGGCAGTAAAATAATACGTTTCAATCTACTTCGCAGTATAATACTGTGTTTTACCGGAGTCCTTAAGAACTGGGCCCAATTAATATGTAATTCGCAGTACTATACTGCGTTTAAGTAATTCGCAGTATAGTACTGCGAATTGCTTAAAAACTAATTTTTTAATAAAACGCAGTACTATACTGCGAATTACTTTAACGACTAAATTTCCGTTAAAGCAATTTGCAGTATAGTACTGCGAAACGCCTATTTGTGTATCTTTTTTTAGCATTAAAAAGGTGCTTTTTGTCCAAAAAATCATCAAAAAGGTTTTGGACTCCTATCTTTCCTCTTTTGAATATTCCCACCCCCGTTATTCCTGATGCATTCACCTCCCTAAATTCCTCCTTATTTTCTCTTCTTTTTCTTCCATTTTCTTGATTAATTTTTCTTCTGGAGTTTTTGCAAGGTGTTGTCACTGGTAGTTTTTTTTTTAATTTGATGGTTCTTAGTTGGATTTGGAGGTTGGGGGTTTAAGATTTGGAATTTACTAGTAGTACAAAGGTGATGTTGAATGTTACACAATTGCAAAAATTTAAAGTGAAATTCGAGGATCACAGCACTGCTTCAGGAATGAGATCGAGAAAGCGGTTAACAGAGAGAATTTGCAGAAGAAAAGAAGAGGAAAAAAAAGAAGAAAAAGAGAGAAGATTTAGGATAGAATTCTATGTATTGATGGATGATTCAAAAATAGCTTACAATCCCATTTGTACTGATTACATTATATCAAAATACTAATGCTACAACAGATTCTTCCTCTAACAGAATTTAGTTATTCTAACTAAGTCTAACTAACATTTTATTTTGAACTGCACGACCTTCTTCCTCTATTACTTAAGCTACTCGATCCTCCTCCTCTATAATTGTGTATCAATACTCCGCTCAAGGATCAAACAAGAAAAATCTAGCTTGCAAAATAGTAACAAACTCTCAAGTAGCAGCATCAGAAGGTAGTCCTTGTCACTTAACTAGGACTTGTGCAATAACTTTATTTCCTTTTTTACCAATCTTCTTTGCAAAACTAACTCGAGATCAGGGCAACAGGGGCTAGCTAAATCAATCACATGAGGATAAGAATTTGAGAAGGAACTTCATAACACTTTTTCAATAATTAGACATGAACTGTGGGGTGAATCGTAACTCCAACATATAGTAAGAGTGTATAGACAACTGAACCCACTCTTTTAATAATATGGAAAGGCTCATAGTACTTAGCAGCTAACTTGTATGATGAGTGGTTTGAAATGGTCACTTGTTTATCAGGCTGGACCTTCAAATAAACCAAATCTTCTGCAAACTGTCTATCCCTTCTCTGTGAGCCTGCATATTTCTTAATTCTAAGTTGAGCTCTTCTTAAATGGTGTTTAAGAAACTGTAGTTTCAGCTGCCTAATAAATCTCTTGTAATAAACAGTTACGCCTAGGAATCCTCTTAGCTGTTTTAGTGTGGTTGGGGCAGACTAGTTCCTTACAGATTATATCTAATAAGGATCAGTGGACACACCTTCAGCTGTGATGAAATGTCTCAAGTGCTCAATCCTTTGAATACCAAAGAAGCATTTGTTCTTTTAGCAAGGAGTTGATTCTTCCTCATTTCTATAAAACTAGACCTCAAGTGAACTAGATGATCTTCTATAATGCTATTGTAGATGAGGATATCATCAAAGAAGACTAATACACGCTTTTTAAGAAACTTCTGAAAATAAAGTTCACCAATTCTTGAAAGGTTGCAGGAGCATTTGACAGGCCAAATGGCATCATCAAATATTCAAAATGCCCAGCCCAAAATGAGTTTTGAAGGCAAGTTTAGGCTATCTTAGAGAAGATTTTAGATCCACCTAGTTCATCTAACATGTCCTCCATAATATGAAACTTGTTTTTCACAGTGTACTTATTCAAGTCTCTATAGTCCACACAAAATCTGGATGTGCCATTACTTCTTCCCTACTAGAACCGCTGGAGAAGCAAATGGGCTACAACTAGGTTGGATAATTCCCTGGTCCAACATTTGCTGCACTAGGCCCTCAATAATATCCTTCTTAACTGAAAGGTACCTATAATGCCTTCTATTCACATGTTCATGTCTATTTTACAAGACAATTTTGTGATAAATAAACAACTCTAAAAGGTGGTAATTCAGTAGGTTCTTCAAATAATTTAGAGTACTCAGCTAGTAGTTGTAGCAATCTAGCACCTGTTTCAGGCTCTTCTTTCGCTTTAATTGCATGACATTGCTTCCTTGCACTCCCCATAGGTACTACTTGTATCTTGCATAATTAAGATAGGTTTGCCTGCTTGCTTGGCTATTTTCTAACCTCCTTGGACATTAACCTGACTACCAGCACCCCTGAGAAGGTACGTTCCTCCCTTTGCACTAAAATTTCATAGTTAGTTTTCTTAACTTCATCTTAATGTCTCCAAGTGTTACCAGTCATTGCACTCCTAAAACCACGCCACATGAGCCTAAAGGCAGAAGTAAAAACTCTGCTGAAAACTCAGCACCTTGCAGTAGCTAGGTAGTTGTACACACCTTGTCTACCATCATGTTCCCATTAGCAGCAGCTACCATTTGAGGATTTGTAGACCTAACCTTAAAACCTAAATCCTTAACCAATTTAGGGTCTATGAAATTATGAGAGCTCCCCGTGTCAGTCAATATACTCAATGCCTTCTTTGCATGATAACCAATAACCTTCAAGATTTTGTTTCCCAATTAATTATAAAGAGCATGGATAGAAATTTTCATATGCTCCATTGATTGAGATAGTTGCCCCTCTTTGCTCGGAAAAATGAAGAGTTTTCGTGCAAAGATAAAGTGAGCGGATACGAGCGATTTTTGCCCGTTTGAATACTCTGTGGGAAGCATTTTTGAAAGAGTTGACCGCACCCTACTTCTGAGGTTGTCTACATATCTTTGGCTAAAAAGGAATCAGGTCAGTGTAGTTCGGGAATGTCTAGTAGCTGGGACTACCATGAAGTTGTGATTTCACTGTTGCTGCTGCTACTGCTTACTGAACCACCTTTTGTACACCATGTCAAAATAAAAGAAGCTAGCCTAAGCTATGATCTACAAATTACAAAAATCTTATCTATATCTTCAAACTTGATCTTATATTTCTTGTTGTCTTTGTTGTCTTGTATTCTCCCAGTGAAATCCCTTTGTTGCCGCCTTGAATTGTAATCTGAGATGTTTTCTCTTTATCCGAGTGATTCTTGACTAGTAAAACTCGAAATTTAGTCCTCTGTTCTCCAGGCAGGCTCCTGACTGCTGAAACTTGAAATGTATACCTCTGTTCTCCAGGCGGGCTCCTGACTGCTGAAATTTAAAATGTATTCCTCTGTTCTCCAGGCGGGCTCCTGACTGCAACAAACAAATACAACGAAGAAGTTTCTTGTCCCACTTTGGTGGCTGGGCATCACATTACCGGATATTAATAAGAGTCTAAATACTAAAACTTGAATTGTAATACCTCTATTCTTCAGGCGGGCTCCTGACTGCTGAAACTTGAAATATAGTCCTCTGTTCTCCAGGCGGGCTCCTGATTGCTAAAACTTAAAATGTATTCCTCCGTTCTCCAGGCGGGCACCTGTCTTCAACCAAATAGACAAATACAAAGAAAATTTTCTGTCCCTGTTCCAATTAAAGAAAAATCTTATCAGTTTAAAATGTGGTGGTTGGTTTGTGGCCTTGAACCTTGAGGGAGATTGCTCCTTCACTTCCCATGATTACTGATTTCCACTTGAAGACCTTGCTTGTTTATGGACTAACCCCTTTCTCTGTCGTCCTCATCACATAAAATACCTTTTCTCTGTTCAGACCCAATATCCTCTATTTGTTACATTGCATGAACTGGCATTTCCCTAACCTTTATGTCTCATATGAATCCCAAAGCACGTCCATTGCCCCCACTCCGTGTATATGCTGTTCTTTTTTTACTTAACCACTGGCCTCGGCCTTGAGGTCTGTTGCTCCTTCACTTGTCATGATGACTGATTTCCATTCAAAGACCTTGCTCGTTCCTTGACTAACCACTTCTTTTGTCACCCTTAACACATAATATACCTCTTGTCCGTTCAAACCCCCTACCTTCTATTTGCTGCATTGCTCATGAACTAACATTTACCGACCTTTGTGTTTCACATGATCCCCAACACATATGAATTGTTACCACTTCAGTACGCATGTTGATCTTCCCTGATTTTAAACTACTGTCCTTGGCCTCGAGATCTATTGTTCCTTCACTTGCCATGATAATTGATTCCCACTCGAAGACCTTGCTTGTTTATTGACTAACCACTTTCTTTGTTACCCTTGACACAGAAAATATCTCTGATCTGTTCACCAGACACCCTCCATCTTGTTTCATTATTCATGAATTCATATGTACAAAACCCTTGTATTTCACACGAATCCCAAAGCATGTCAATTGCCACCCACTCAAGATGTATGTTGTTCTTTCTTGACTTAAACCCCTGGTCCGGTCCTTGAGGTCTACAACTCCCCTATTTTCCATGATAACTTTGACTTATGCTTGGAAGGTCTTGCTCGTCACTGGTTTAACACCCTTTTATCAAGCTTATCACAGGAAATACCTTTGATCTGTTTTCCCTAACCCTTCATTTGTTGCATAGTTCATGAATTGACATATACCAAGCCTTTGCATTTCACAAGGATCCCAAATCATGTTGATTGTTTCCAACTCAGTGTGCCTGCTGTTCGTTCCTGACTTGACGCTTTAATGTGTTCACCAGATCCCGTTTTGTTCAATTGAAAAGTTTGGTGGCAGATTTTGAAGTCATTTCTCACTTGTTATGACCAAACAGACTTAAGAGGAGGAAGTAAACAAAATAAAAGGAACAGAGTAAAGGACAAAGGAAAGAGATGATTCCTAACATGAAAGCTACGAAGTAGAAACCTATCAGATGTGGATACTAACTCCAATGACCATGACATGCAACTGTAGATATTTTGTCACACAAATATGATGTTCAACTCCAGTTATACCCCCCAAACTGTGAATCTGGGCTTCAATATTTCACTTATCCAATCTGATTCATAATCCTTATCCGACTTGTAGTGCCCGAAGGGTTTTCACCATCAAGCCTCTCTCATTTTAGTCTTTCTCTCATCTCACAGTCGCCTTATGGTGCCCGTGAAGGTTTTCACCAATAAGACTCTCACATTTTTTATTTCTCTCAGCTTTCATCGCCTTGCGGTATCCGCGAGGGCTTTTATCAATAAGACTCTTTCATTTTTCATTCCCTTGTTTGGACCGAAGTGTTGCCCCTGACATGAATCACCTCTACTTGCTCGACTTGGAATCTCTCGAAGACTAATCAGAAGGTCTTTCTTTAGACCGTAACGTGGGCTTTTGGATAATGTTAGAAAGAAAGGGTATCAAAGGCTCAAAATAATTCAACATGGGTTCAAAATTATAACTTTCGGAATCAGATTTCTCACAACGTCTCTTGGGGACTTTTGGATTTTTATTTTGGTGAGACCGGACCATGAGGTTGCCTACGTATCCTTAAAAGGAATCAGGTCGAACGTAGTTCAGGTGACTACTTTTGTTGTTGCTACTTCTCTTTTTATTTTATTTTCTTCTTTTTTCTTTTTCTTTTTTTTCTTCTTGATTTGTTGTTTTCTTTTCCTTTTTCTTCTCTTTAACTTTTTCTTTTCCTCTTCCTTTTCTTCTCTGTCTTTTCATTGTTTTCTTTCTTTTTTCCTTCACTTACTTTCCACGCTTGTGTTTATGATCTTTGTTACTGATTCCAAAAGAGGGGTATGAAAGAAAATAAATAAGGATCAAAGGGGTAGCAAAGGATAAAGTGTTTAGATAGCAGAACAAAATGCATTCGTCATTCCAATCTCCAAAACATGCCAAGTACAAACAAAGAAAATCATACATAATATCTCTTGACCGCATCGGAATTGATGGCTATTTCAACACATTTGCCTTCTATGTCTATTAGATATAAAGCGCCATTGGACAACACTCTCATCACGATGAACGGCCCCTGCCAATTTGGGGCGAACTTGCCTTTGGCCTCAGCCTGATGTGGAAGAATACTCCTCAACACTTGCTGACCCACTTCGAACTTTCGTGGGCGCACCTTCTTATTATATGCTCTTGCCATTCTCAATTGATGCAACTGGCCATGACACACTGATGCCAACCTTTCTCATCGATTAAACTCAATTGCTCCAGGCGGGTTTTGACCCACTCGTCATCATCATATTCCATTTCATTATCGCACTCAATTTCTTGTATTATTTTTTCAGAATTAGATTGGCTTTTAAGACTGGGCCAAAGATTCCTCATGCATGTCATGTCATTGAAACCAGCATAAAAGAACTGTACAAGAAAGAAAAGAAAAACAAAAATGAAACTATTAGGAATGAAGAAGAAGGGAAATTGCATTTCATTGAAATTGAAAGATAACAAGGTTTAACACATCCAAACGGACGGAACATAGAATCTGAATCACAACCCTGGAATAATCCAGACAAGTAAAGAAAATCAAAGCCCACTACCAAAACTAACTCGTAGTAGGAAGAGGAGTAACTTCCTAATTTTTGATCTTCACATTTGTCCTATCAAAATGCACTTCTTCGTCACCAGAACCTCCCCCAATTTCTATCGCGTTTACTTCATCAAATAAACTTTGAACCCTCTCAAATGAACTCCTCATCAAAGACAACCACGGGCTTTGGAACTGCTGACACCGGATGCTTCACTGCCCCTGACTTGACAAAAGTCTTGATGAGGTGTGGGATAGGCCTAGAGAGCGGCCATGCTTTCTTTTCCAACTTTGTAGCTTTCTTCACATCATCCCTTGTTGGCTTGAACCTCAGACCAAATGTACCCAAATTTTTACATAGAGATACTGGCTGCACAATACCTTGCAAAGATGCACCCAAACCTTTACCCGGCACAAAACCATACTTCAACATCTCATTTGCTACCATGCAGATCGAAGGTGATAACCTCGGCCTTGAAATGCATTTCCCTTTAGGAATCTTTCCGCCAGACATCGTTTTGGAAGTTTGATAAGCTACAGGTCCTTGATCATCTCCAGCCTTAATAAATGGAACATATGAATCTTCATGAAAGGATAAATCCTCTTCCCCACGCACAACTATCTCTTGTTTGTCCTACTAAAATTTCACCATTTGATGTAGCGATGATGGCACTGCCTTAGCCGCATATATCCAAGGCCTACCCAATAACAAATTATACGGGGCGGCCACGTTTAGCACTTGAAATTCCACGCTAAAACAAACTGGCCCTATCACCAATTCAAGCGTTATATCTCCAGCAGAACCTTTTCCTTTCCCATCAAGACCTCGAAAACCTACACTGCTCATGTGGATTCTTTCGGTGTCGATCTTCAACTTTTGCAAAGTGGACAGAGGGAAAATATTTGCACTGGATCCATTATCCACCAATACTTTGGGGACAAAATAATTTTCTCACTTCACCGTGATACACAGAGCTCGATTGTGTTCCACACCCTCTATAGGAAGCTCATCGTCCGCAAAAGTGGTCATGTTTGCTTCGAAGATCCTGCTAGCAATATTTTCTAATTGATTTACTGTGATGTTATTGGGAACATGTGCCTCTTTTAGAATTTTCATTCTGACCCCGCGATGTTCATCTGATTGTGTCAACAAAGATAGCAGAGAAATATTAGCTGGAGTTTTCCTTAATTGTTCAACAATGGAATTGTCTTGCACTTTCATCTTTCTCAAGAACTATTCAACCTCCTCCTCGGTCACTGATTCCCTTACTGGCATTTGGCTACCCTTGAAGAGCTTGGCCTTCCTTAGTTCTTTGGAGGTAAGACATCCTCTGAAATGATTCGATCCTCGAATCTCAACACATTCTTCCTCCACTTTTTTACCTTTGTGTGTCATTATTGCTCGTTTGCAGTTTCCTGGAACATCCTTTGCCTCAACCTCTGGCAACTGAGTCATTGAATTAATAACAACAAGGGTAGCAGGAGACCCTCTCACAACTACAACAGGCTTTCTTGGCATCCCTAATACCACCAACTTGGCTTTTTCCGACTTGCCCCGACATCATTTGAAGATCCTTCTACAAACATCACATGTTTTCTAGATAGCTCAACTTGCTCCACAACCTTAGCGGGGTTTTCAATTTTAATGGGAGGTCCAAGATGAGGAGTGCACCAGCATGGATCCAAGGTCTTAAATGTTGGTTTTTTGCCATAGTATTGGCCATCAAGAACTTTGAGAAAGGTTTCACTAGAAGATAGAAGGGTGTTGGCATGGGGAAGAGCTGCAACAATGGGAGTAGTTAATGGCATGCTTGTATTGGCGGGTGGAGCATGAAAAGGCTGGGACAAAATGCCAGGGTAATTTTGTCAAGGGGTAAAACCTGGGGCACGTTGGGAGGAGAGTCCAACGACATTGGGAATCTGGGATTGTGATGGTAGTGGGACGGAAGCAAGACTTTCGATGTAGTTGGTGGGGAATGAGGGTAAAGGGTGCCCACTAATCCAAGCCTAGTACATCTCTGCTATCTGACGTTTCAGCCTTTGGGCCTCTTCTTTCAACTCAAATTCTGATTCGACAACACCTATGTCTGATCCCTTACTAGTCATGGTTGTCTTGCTGTTTGACCTAGCATGCATTGATGACTTGCTCGAATGCCACAAACTAACCACCTGCCTGGACTTAATATAACAAAATAAAGCCATCACGTTAGCGTTAGGGCATTTAACGTAAGATAATCTCACTTTATGTGCAATGCACCTAGCCACGGTTATCGGTTCTAAAATGACTTCGAGGGTACAAAGGTTAGTTGCCATCATCCCAAGTTGTCCATTTTACCCTCTCTTTTATTTGCTTTTCTAGTACTTGATGGCTTGCCCATTTTCTTTTATTTCTCTCTTTTTCTTTTTAGTCACTCTTTCTTTCTGTCATATCTCACATCCCGCAAACTCACCTCTTTTTTTTTCTTCTTTTCCCTTTTTTTTCTTTTCCTTTTAATAATAATAAAAAATAATTCGATCGAACCCTATGTAGGTTGCCTACGTATCATGACCCCACATGAATTAGATATTTGCGTAGTTCTGGAAGATCGGGAATAAATTAACCAAACTGACATTCTCTTTTTTTTCTTTTTCTTTAATGACTACTCTGATGAGAAACGAGAAATAAAAGAAGCAAATCTTTTTTTGAATTTTCTAGACGTAATGTTCTATGACCTATTCTAAACTCAAGCTTAACGGGCATTTTTTTTTTTGCTTCCTTTTCCTTTTTGAAACAAACACTCTACGAGAAATTATTAAGGAAAAACCCTAGAAGAGAAAAATATTTTTTAAATTTTTGTTTTGTTTCAAGGAATAAAATCTAAAGAATAAACCACAGAAAAGTATTTTGAATTTTCCTTTGATATCCTAACGCAAGATTCCGAAACAAGCAATGAAAAAAATATTTTTGGATTTCAATTTTGATTGTCCAAAGAAGAAATTCTAATGGAAAACAAAGATAAAGTATTTTTTTTCTATGTACAATATTCTAAAGTTCTAATGAAAATAAAGAGAATTTTTTTTTCACTTTTCACTAATTTCCCCAAAGAAAATCTTTTTTTTTTGGGACTTTGGAATCAATACCTTAAAGAAAACCTTTTAAAGAGGTACTAAAAGGGAAATTATTTTTTTTTTTGAGTTTTTGGTCCTAATATAGTAAAAAAATATAAAAATATTTTTTATTTTAAGTCCTAGATATTAATTGCCTAAAGGAAAAATCACATCAAAAATATTTTTTTTATAATTAGTATTCTAAAGAAAATTCCTAACGGAAATATAAGATGCAATTCTTTTTTGGACTTTTGATTTATTACACACCTTTTCAAATACGAAATAGAAAGTACAATAATAAAAAAAACTCGACATTACTATACAACACACAAAACATATAAAAAAATAAAAATAAAAAGAGGGATCTTCTTAAGCAACTCCTGGCTGGATGGTCCCGGGGTGTCTGTCATGCTCAAACTCCGGTAAATAAATTCACACTTGTATGAGAAAATTAAAACGAAATAGGTTAAAAATCTAGAACGCTATGTGAGATAATAACCCTTCCTGTTGGAAACATGGAAGATATGATTTAGGCTATTTTTTGCAAAATGATTTATTTGGCCAAAAGATGGCTAGAAGTGCAAAATTTGGCTAAGACCCCGCAAAGCCAAGAACATAAGATTTACTATGAAGACTGGACCCTATGAGGGTTGCCAACGTATCACGCCCCGAAAGACGAGAATCAGGTATGCATAGTTCGGGCAGATTAGATATGTGCGAGAATTTAAAAACAACTAATTTAGAAAAAATATATTTATTTATTTATTGCTTTTTCTTGAAAAATGATGAAACATGCAAAATCCTTTTGGATTTTCTTTTTTCTCTTTCTTTTTTTGATTTTTTGCTTTTCGAAAAATGATGAAAAAGTGCAAAATCTCTTCTTTTTTTTTTGAATTTTTGAGCTCTCTTTTTTCTTAACACAATGTGACAAAAGACATAATTGGATCTACTTGCTCTATTTTCACACTTCACCCTCTCTTTTTTTCATTATTTTTTTTGTTCTTCATTTTTTCGTTTGCCCTCAGCTATCATTGGTCCGTCATATGACCCTTTTACCCTTGAACAAATACAACATGTGGCACATAGGATGCATCAAGATGGTCTGTTATTTTGGGTACACCTGTCCTAGACGGACCCAACCCCTGTGTTGAGTCCCCTAAGTCAAATGCACATGATGCAAACAAGCGTTCCTACTAGGGATCCGGCATGAGGTTTTGTTATTCTAGGTTTAAAAACCCTGGGTTTATTGTTCTAGACCTGCCTTACTCGAGCGGACAACTCGAGCCGAGGGGGAGGTAGCGTACCGGGGATACAGAAGCTCCGCCGGCTTAGCAACTTATATGAACCTCGTTCTAAATGGGATAAGACTCTAAACAGAAGAGAAGTCACACGAAGTGCACCCTTCTCCATGATGTAGAAGACTCAGAGAGAGGAAGAGTTTCGTAGCAGTTTATATATACAATTCACCAATTATCAAAGCGATAAAGCATTTAGCACATTGGGCCCAAACATGTAACAAAAATCAGATAAAGCTAAATATAACAATTATTCTAAGCTCGAATTCTGAACCCTGAACTAAAAGTTCTGGGTTCTTATCCCCAGCAGAGTTGCCAGAGCTGTCACACCTCCTTTTTTCACTACACCCCCGGAAGGAGGGTATAATAAAGGAAGTTTTTCCAATTAAAGGATAATCTAAACGGGATTATTATTTAAGTATTCAGAGTCGACACTTGGGAGATTTATGGTGTCCCAAGTCACCAGTTGAATCCCGGATCGAGGAAAAAATTAACTCCGTATTACAGTCCGCGAACCAGAAATCCGGATAAGGAATTCTGTTAACCCGGGAGAAGGTGTTAGGCATTCCCGAGTTCTGGGGTTCTAGCACGGTCTCTCAACTGTTATATTTGGCTTAATTATTTGATTTTAATACAGTTTGAACCTATGTGCAATTTTAAATCATTTACCGATTTTAATTAATTTTTAAAGAATGTTGAACGTCGTTTAAAATATGTCTTTGGATCGCGTCACATGAAATGCACCCGCAATCCGGAACACATCTTATTCAACGTTTTAGTATTTGGATTTGGGTCACATGAAATGCACACCCGATTTTAGGAAGATAAAATTATTAAAGAATGCGCCTAAAGCAACTAACGCGTTGTTAACTTTGCGGGAGGCCATGAAAATTTGCTAAATGGCATGTCCCAAATTCTAGATATTTTTATAGAAGTAATTAAAGAGGGCCAAGTATTTGAAATTTTGTTGGGCTTGGCACGCCTCTATTTCAATTTTAAAGGAGGTTTTAAATTACATTGTTGAGGGCCATAGCTACATTTGCTAAGTATGGCGCACCTCACTTAACTGTCTAAAATTCCTTGTCTTTGAAACCATGAGGGCCATGGATTATCTCTATTAATATGGCACGCCCCGAAATTTACTTAATTCTAACGCTTTAGCCATCTTTAATCCTAATGTTCACGCCAGTTAAATAGGAAATTTTTGCATAACAATAAACGGAAGGGAATGAGCCCGTTCGAATTTCTTTGAGAAACCATCACTGGGCCAGCTCTTGGGCCCAGTTATCAGAATCCAACTAATGCACAAGCAAATAAAATAATAAAAGAAAAAATCAATTAACTAAGGCTATCTGAACATAAGAGGTTAAACCAATCAAATTAATTTTTGAACTTAATTAAGGCTATCTGAACCTTAATCTTAAGCATACTAATGACAATCCAACAAGTACGATTCAAGATTTAAAAATCTCAAATCCTGCCTCATGAAATTGGTAACAAGTACACACTTCCCTTTACTCAACAAAGTCCGGCAAGTCTTCAATCACTTACATTCCAACCAAAACCAAAATAAATACATAGCATCAGATGGTCTATTCAATTACACATGAACAACTTGATTATAAAAGCATGAAACAGAGAGGTTCACAAAATTAAAGACATTCCATAAATACAAATTGATGTTAAGCTAGAAAAACTTCCATTTCCATTTCATTTGCCAATCTGAGCATCACATTTACAAGTGTAAGAACATGTACCTGAAATTGAGGGAAATAACAAACAAAGAGAGATCAAAAGCTGAATTTCAGCAGATGTTGAAAGCAACAACACACAGCCCCAAACCAGTGATGAAACCACAGAAATTCCCAAATCCAATGGAACAGTAATTTCCCGTCCAAAACCAAGAAAATGCAAATCAAACAGCAAAAATCAATTTCGAACCCTAGCTGACTCGATGCACAAATCAAATCCAGCCTTGCTAATCCATCTTTCAAACTATTTTTTTTTTTAAAAGAACTCAGACAAAGAAGGGAATCAAACTCAATCAGAGAAGAAAAATTCTCGAAATGAAAAGCTCAATTTCAATGGAGAACAGTCGCAGCCTTTTGGGATTTTCAGCTCTCTCCCCCTTGCCTTGAAAGGCAAGAATGATACCTTTTATAGGCCCAGTCATAGGGCAGCCTTCATGACCACTTATTTACCCTTTACCCCCTTTTTAGTTCTTGTTTTAGCCTAGGGGTCCCTAGAGTTATGACTTGCCACCCAAGTTAAACAACTAGAAACCAAGAAATTTCACAAAGATCCCCACTAGAAACTTTTGAAATCAGTTGCAAAGATATTCCCCTAACAAATTCCTAAAACACCCTCCCAATTCCCTATTTTTCCCTTGTTAACCAAACAATGCTTGGGCTCAAAACAAATGGACCAGTCAAAAGTTCAGGTATCACTCATAAAATAAATGGTAAAAAAAAAACAACAAGGGCCCAAGGATCGAATCCAAGGAAACCAAGTAATTCAAACAAACAAGTTTAAACTATCTATTAGCAATTAAGACCTAAACAAGTAGATTCAAACACCTCTACTTAATGATTCTTAACGGACAAAAATCAAAACAAAAACAATGAAATAATTTTAATTTGCCAAGGAAACTAACATGAATTATCCTAAAATTACTGCTATGTGAAATTAATCTACTGGGCAATCGACCAAACGAAAATACGAAGCAAGAACAGAAATGGGGGAAAGAATAAGAGAAAATGAAGGCAAACGAGGAACACGAAAAAGAACAGAAAGAGTACCTCAAACTCGAACGAACACAACCCACTAAAACCTCGACCAACTCTGATTCGATTCAAAACAGGTATTAACCATATGTTCTCGACGAGAATAAATGATCAATACCCGTTTCAAACCCCATCACTTAAAGATTTAATAGACTCGCCTCTTCTTTAATTTCAGATTCAAGAAAAGATTAATTATGTGAGGATTTATGGAGGAACGGTGATGGGTTAGGGCTAAGGGGAGGGTAATGGTTGCATGGGTAAAATTTGCGGTTAAACAGAAGTGGCGCTGCCACCGGAGAGGTTGTGGCGGCGCTAAGGTTTAGCTCTTTAAATGATTATTCGAGGGATTTCAGGGGTTTTTGAAGGTAATAGATTGGAGGTCTAGAAAGAGGAGGGTGAGGCGGTAATTTGGTGTAAATCTAGTGGCGATTGGGCGCCGGCGCCGCCATCCATGGTGGTGGGAAATCCCAGCGGCTTCTAGGGTTTCTCTGAGGTCTCTGGATTTGGGAACGGGAATGAGGGAGATGATGAGGGGGGGTGAGAGAGTTAGGATAGTTATATACTAAACGACCCAGGCTTCTGAACCGTTAGATCAAGCAACCTAGACGGCTAGGATCAAATTGCCATAAAACAGCGTCGTTTGGTTGGGAGAAGGGGCTGGACCGGGTTGGGCATTTGGCTTGGTGATCCGGTCTTAAGAGGGGAAAGGTTTGGGCTGGATGTTTAATTCAAAACTGTCCCAATTTCCTCTTCTTTTCATTTTAATCCCTTTTACCTTCAAAAGTCCTTTTCTTCTTTTCTTTTTCTCTTTTTTTTCATTTTCCAATTAGATTAAAATCAAAATTAATTCCTAGAACTTAATTATCAAAAAAAACTAATTAAACCTAAAATAATAATTAACGCAGTTAATTAAAAACAAATTAATACAATATTACTCAAAATCTAAGCTAGAATTAAAAGTGCAAATTAAACTATACTTTTTTGGTGATTTTGTTTTATAACTAATTTTATAATTAATCCAAGAATGTTAAATTGTATCCTAAATGAAAATGCATATATTTTTAGTATTTTCCATTAATTAAACAAAAATAAAAATATACAGACAAATACAAACGATTAACAAAAAATGTCATAAAAATCCCTAAAATTGCAAATAATGAAATAAGTTATTTTGTTTTGAATCTATGGGAGTAATTCATAGAGGGCAAAAATCATGTGCTCACAGTTCCAGCTGATCAAATCCTTCTTCATGTATTATTAACTCTTGTTCTTCATTTGTATTTGGCACTTTTTCTATTTTTTTCAATTCCATCAGATACAATTGTTTTGAAATTTTACACTTATGTCCTGGTATATATTTCTCATTGTAGAAATAACATAATTCTTTTGCACTTTTTATTTATTTATTTCATCTAAACTCAGTGTTCTTTTAGTAAACCCATTAGTATAAAAAATTACAAGAATTAGGAGTTGATAGTAAGGTTTTGCCATTGATGCCTTGTCGTGCATATCTCTTGGTTGGGGGATAGGCTGTGTAAGAAGGTTGTTTAGTTGCAACTAGGTATGTTTCTTGCATTCTTGCAGTCCTGTATACTTGTGATAAAGTTGTTAGATTGGCGATCTTAACAACAATGTTCAGCTAGTGCTTCAAACCTCTAAGAAAATAGCTGATTACGTACTCTTGAGACAGCCTTACTCTATTCAAATTCTTCTCAAAGATGGCTTGGTACTCCTTCAAACTTCTGGTCTATTTAATTTTATTTTTTTATTTCATCGGATCATCAAAATCAGCAACAAATCTTTCAAATAATATTATCACATATTCATTTCAAGTAGCTAGTTGGAGATACAATCTATATCTCATAAACGACAGATGTCACTGAATGGCCTCCCCTTCCAACTGCATAGCAGCTACTTCAACCTTTTCCTCAGCAACAACTTTCTCCATGGCAAAGAATTGTTCAATTTTGAATAACCAAGACCTTAGATCTTCTCCCGTGAATCGCTAAAATTTCATTCTTGACTACCTAGAGAAATTAAAATTATGGTGATTATAACTACCATGACTTCATTCTATCCATTGAGACCTTTCTTCAGATGGTTCACACTCGTTTTACATTGGATATTTATCTTTGCCAAGGTCTCTAGAATTTGACAATTGTTCCTTCAATTCATGGAATATTTGATCCAAATGTTTCAAATTAGAAAGTTCACCAGACAAAGCTCCCAAATTTACTATTAATTTTTGCGTTAGCTCACGTAAGTCCACTAGTTCTTCAGTTGATTTTTCATTTGCTCGACTACCCTTGGCCATGATTCCAAGGATTGCAGGCTCTGATACCAATGTTACAATCCTATTTGTACTGATTACGTTGTATTAAAATGCTAATACTACAACAATTTTTTCCTCTAACAGAATTCAGTTATTCTAACTAACTTTCCAGCTATGTAACTAATTTTTGAACCGCACGACCTTCTTCCTCTATTACTTGAGCTACTCGATCCTCCTCTACAGGGGCGGACCCACCTGGTATCTAGGGGGTTCAGTTGAACCTGCTTCATCAAAAAAATTGTACCGTGTATATTGATAAATTATATTTAAAAGAGGAAAATTATAGTATAAAATATAATTTGAACCCGCTTTAACGTAAGTAGCTCACAGTGGAGGTGGTCGAGTGGGTTCAACATTTTGCAAAGGATGCTGAGACCGAAGCCCAATTGGAGCGTTTTCCAATTAAGTCGTTTAAATTCGTACTTGGACTTTGCAACGTCTCCCTTCAATGTTTGAATGTTCTCTTTATATACAAATAACAACTTCTTATTAATAACAAGAAAAACTCTAAAAAAAATTAAATATCTTAGAGTTAATAAATATTTTTTAGATAAGAATTTTTGATGAAAATTTTGTTTAACTAAATAGACAAATTTCTTAAAACAGAGATAGATAATCCTTTTTAACCTTCATAAAATATTTTTAAGTTTGTTAAAATTATAGAATGCCAACTTTTAAATGACTTCATTTTGAGATTGTATTAAGAACAAAAAGAATAATAAAAGGATCAAATACTTGTCATACCCAGCACTATTTATACTATTAGATTTGACTGAACCCGGTTGCATAAAATCCTGGGTCCGCCATTGTTGTTTAACCAAAAAATAGAATTTTAGTCAAAGATAGAATTTAGAAGAACACGGGTTACTGATAATCAAAAGAATGTATAAAAGTAAATAATTTAGATAACAAGAGAGTAATCAAGAAAAACAAGTATAAACCAAAGTATATTCCAATAGTGTTTCGTGTCCTTACAATTAATCAGATATCTCCCTTTTATAGATATCTTGGAGATATACTTTCTACCCAAATCATAATGAGGATATTATGAGTAATTAAAGACATTGAATGTTACGTTACATAATCATTACATTCAATACAAATTCTCTAATGTATTCCACATTTAATGCCTATTAAATATTGTATCTACACTCTTTTCTATTGTCAGATTCATTCCTTTTGATTCTCGGATATAAATGACTTAAATAGGTACGGGTGTTGAGTTATTTGAATAAATGCCCATGCCTCTTCTTCTGCCATTTGCTTGTATCTGTTGCAACTCGTGCCTATAGGCTAGTTGTAGTTCTTTGACCATTTGACCAGTTTACGTATCTCGACAAGTCACCTTTATATTTAAATACATTTTTTTCCAATACAGATAGTCCCTCCACTTTCCATTTATTCATCAGTTTAATATTTGAGAAGTGGATTTCATTAAAAGAGGATTTTTGTCACCATTAATGCTATGACAAAATTGTCGCTTCCATTTAATGCTCCGTACACATGTCATTTTTTCATTGGTTCTGCAGTTTTGCAGCCCTTTTCAAGGATTTTTTACGGCTCCACTATTCACGAAGTGCCAGTTATCATTATTATGATCCTTCCATCACTGCACTTTTACCTTTGGTGGTTGCTTATTAATATAAATATAACTTATTTCCTTGTCTTTTAGCAGATAAAGCTTATTGAACACTTAATTCCTCAAATCTCGGTTCACTTCTTCCTCACATTATTCTTCTTCGCCATATCCTCACCAAACCCTAACCCTAGGAGAGTTATTGTCGATACCTTCCCCAATGCCCCCATTAGGCATAGAAGGGGAGGTAGGCTTCGTATCTTAGGGTCTACTCGTGGTGGTGGTTCATACGTACCTTCTCCTAGTTTTGGTTCTTCTTCTAGAACCAGAGGTTCCCTTTCTCACAAATCTTCTTCTAGGGGTAAAGAACCTTCTGAACCATTATGTGAGCCTCTAGTAGAGGAGATAGTCCCTTCAGAACTATCTTTTTACCATGATAGGGAATCTCTTAGAAACCAGGTTTCCACTTTAGATCGTGTTGATGCTTACCCTACTCAAATTACAGAAGTTTTGACTCCTGTAGTTTGTAAAGACTGCCATTGGAGTAATGATTTTTCCATTATTATCCCTAATCCACATAAGAGAAGTACTTCTTACTTGACTGGGTTCTCTTTTGTTTATACATACCATTTCACTTTAGGGTCAAACCAGCTATTAACCCAGTCATTCTTAAATTTTGCCGTTTCTTTAATGTTTGTTTGGGTCAAATTGGCCCAATCATATGAAGGGATGTTGCCTGTTTGAGGCATTTAACCAATATGGCTGACGTTTCCTTTACTTTCCCTCACCTGATTCACCTTTACTCCCCTAGGCTTTACGGTAATGGCATTTTTACCCCAGTGGCCAAGAGTAAGAGGGTTTTGGTGAGCCTTGAAGATGACAAGGATCGTGGCTGGTATGCTTGGTTTGTTGCTGCCCCCACTATTAACTTAGTGGGTGAGGATAATGTTCCCTTCCCTAAGAAGTGGAATTTTGCACGTAAGTCTTTTATCCTTCTCGTGCCTTTTTTCTTCAAGTTTATCAACTTCTCTAATTTTGCCCCGTTTTTTAGCAACCATGGGTTGTGGAGGGTGTTCCCAATTTCAGTGGTTGGGTAGATAAATTGCTAAAGCCCGCACCCATAGATGGTAGGTCTTGGAAAACACTTTCTAATCGTTACGGTTGGAAAGTAAAGACTCATGGTAAGAGTTTTTATTTCATCTTTCACGCATATATATATTTTTTTTTATTGCTCTAACTCCCATCCTTCTTTTTATCAGGATTTGCTATTCGAGGAGTTATTATTGAAGTAATTGCGGCCTCTCGTGTCTCTTCGCAAACCCGTATCTCTTTAGAAAGATCCAGAGAAATAGTATTGGGTTCTTCTTATGCGAAAAGGAAAGCTGTTGAAGAGGAAGACTCTGAAGAAGAGGAAGATGGGGGGCTCCATGGTGACGAGGCCACGAGCTAGGAGACGCATCGTCTCTGATGACGAAGCAGAATTTTCCCCTCGTCTTTCTGTTTCTATTACCGAACCTATTGAAACCCCAGTAATAATTCCTGACGATGACGTCACTCCTCATGATACCCATGAGTCTATTGATCAACTTTCCATAAGTGGTTTTGGCAGTGGAAGTTTAGGGCCTATTTTAGATGAAATACCCTTATCTTCTTTTTCAACTCCCGTGCCTGTGATTCCTTAATTACCAGCCCCAGCTATTTCTGTTCTTTCTTCTACTGTTTTCACTTCTTCTACCGCTCCTCCTTTGACAATTCCCATTCCTATCGTTCATCATACAGAAGTAGGCTCTTCAAGTAGAAGTGCCGCTATGAGGAGGGTAACTATTAAAGTTCCTGCTGATAGTAGCCTTTTGAGGAAGTCAGGTCAGGCAGATGAATGGCTGGAGCCTTTAATTGGCGCAATTGAAAAGCAAAGTTGTAGAGCCATAGTTCCCTGACTCTAATGAATGATATCGTGCATGCCACTTTGAAGATATTTTCCTTCTCTCCCTTCTTTACTTTGTAAAATTTTTTATCTTTGGGATTCTTATTTCCCTTCGCTTTTTAGGCCAATCTTATCGGCACAGAAATGATGAACAGAATCCCCCTCTTGGAGAAGGCAGTACGTGATTCAGAGAAGATAGCACGTGATTCTCAGTTGGAGGCGATCAATTGGAAGGAACAATTTGAGAGTGCACAAATTAATATGGAAGATTTACAAGAGAGCAAGAGTATCCTAGAGCAGCAGGTGCGGGCTTTAACTTTAGAGTTAGCAGTTGTAAAAACTTCCTCAAGCTAAGTAGAAAAAGAAAAAGAACATCTCGAATCCTCCTTCTCAGAGCAACTATCTAAGGCCAGTGAAGAGAACAGAGAGTTGAAGGATCTTTTGAGTCAAAAAGAAGTTTACGCTGTGGAGATCGTGCAAAGCTTAACTCAAGCACAAGAAGACCTTCGAGTCTCTGCTGATAAGGTGCGTGCTTTAGAGAGCTCCCATGCCTCTCTTCAAGCTTCTTATAACTCTGCCTTGGTTGAACATGAAGAGATAAAGAATGAGATTGCTTATTGGGAAAAGGATTATGAGATCCTTAAAGAAAAATCTGATGTTGAGGTAAGTTGGGCATTTTTTGAATTCACGTCGTGATACCCTAATTGAAGCTGGCCATGAAAAATTCAACATGGAGTTGGAGTTAGCTAAAATCAATGAAACCATTGAAAAGGCTCACCAAACTCAGGACTTCTCTTCTCCCGTGGTTGAATTCCCGTGAATGTTGAAGCTGATACGGGTATCCCAACTCTTTCAAGCCCAATCAAGCTTGTTGCTGCAAGACAAGTTGAAACTGCTTCTGTTGATGCAACTGCCCAAATTGAGCCTGTTGCTATTGATGCTCCTGCTTCAGTTCCACAAACTTCTCAGTGACCAGTTTTAATCATTTGAATGATTTTGTTTTGTTTTTATTTTGGAAAAAATTAATCAAACCCTTAGCTTCATTTGAGGGTTGATTTTGGAAATGCAAGTCCCCAAGTCTTTTATGGGGCAATTTGTATAAATAATTTCATAGTTTTATGACTAAGTTCGTACTTAGTCTTCAGTTTTTAAGTATTACGAAGTTTTTCATGTTATTATCTTAAACTTTTGTCTGCTTTATTCTTGCCTTTATTTTTAAGGACTTATAGAATAATTTGCATTTTTGTTCTTCAAAAATACTTCTGTTAATCCCATGACTAACTAATTTAAACATGAGTTTTATAAAAGAGGACCTTTTTATATTTCGACACTCAATAAAGAAGACGTTTCAACTTCATAATGGTGTTATCATACGATAAAAGAAATAAGAACACACATGTTTCTTTGAAATAACTTTTACAAGTTTTGAATAATATTTTACATGTATTTGAATTACATCTATAACTTTCTCGTAACTATTTTTCTTGTAACAGATTTTTACAAAAGAAGAATAATAGACACATGGTTTTTCCTTATAACTCGTTTATTACATAGCCTTTACCCTAACAATAGTGAGGTTTTTCTTTGGCCTTAGCTTGTGGCTCCATCTTGTGACTTTGTGACTTTTACTCTGCACTTGACTCTTTTAGGCTTGATTTTTCCTAAATCTTCTTTGCCTTCTTTATACACATAACTGTCTATATTATGTAGTCCCACAAGTATTTGAGTGTTGAAGTATGAAGCCTCGAACACTTGATAGTTTCTCTCATTTGGTCCTTTTCCTAAAAAGTAAAAACATACGGGACTCGAAGGTGCGATTATAGATGAAGACTACTTAGCCCGTTTGAATTTCTATCAGAATAATTGTAACCCTAGGCCAGGAATTTTAGGTTATTCCGTGTGCCTTATAGGTCGTAACTCATCATTTAGTACGAGTTAGCCTTTTGCCTATCATCTAAAATCGTTAGTAAAATTTTAACAATTTAAAATAGTGATACCTGACCGTGGGTATTCCTTAGAAATAGCATCTCTTCAAATGAACAACATTCCAATGTGAAGGTAGTATCTTGCCATTCATTGTCTCCAATTCATATGCTCTATTTCCTGCAATATCACGAACTCTATAGGGTCCTTCCCATATTGAACTTCATTTACCCGCGTTAGCTGCCTTTGTAGATTAAAAAACCTATTTAAGCACGAAGTCCTCTACTTTGAAGAATTTGAGGCGTGCTTTTCGGTTGTAATATAGTTCTATGACTTGTTTTTGTGCTGCCATTCTTATTAATGCAGCTTCTCTCCTCCCCTCGAGTAAATCTAGATTGACCCGCATCTCCTCGTCATTAGATTCTTGTGTTGCCTATATGAACCGTGTACTTGGTTCCCCTATCTCAACTGGAATTAAAGCCTCAGCTCCATAAACCAATGAAAACGGTGCTTCTCCTGTACTTGTTTTTGCAGTTGTGCGATATGCCCATAAAACTCCAGGTAATACTTCAGGCCAGTTACCTTTTGATTCCTCTAATCGTTTCTTTAAATTATTGATAATAACCTTGTTCATTGATTCTGCTTGCCCATTACCCACCGGATGATAAGGTATAGACGTAATCCTTTTAATTTGCCAACTTTGAAAGAATTCTGTGATTTGAGCTCCAATAAATTGAGGGTCATTATCACATACGATCTCCTTTGGTACACCGAATCGGCATATGATATTCCGCCAAATAAAATCTTTGACTTCCTTTTCTCGCACATGTTTAAATGCTCCTGCCTCCACCCATTTAGTAAAATAATCAGTGAGTACGAGCAGAAACTTTACTTGTCCTTTTGCTTGTGGTAATAGATCTACGATATCCATTCCCCATTTCATAAATGACCATGGCGCAATGATCAGATGGAATAACTCCGCAGGTCTATGCATATTGTTACTGTACCTTTGACATTTATCACATTTGACCACAAAATATTCTGCTTCTTCTTCTATTTTAGGCCAATAATAACTTGCCCTAATTAAGGTTCTTACCAGTGACCTTCCTCCTGCGTGATTCCCGCAATGTCCCTCGTGTATTTCTTTCATTACATACTCCGTTTGCGAAGGTCCGAGGCATCTTGCTAAGGGACCACAGAACATTTTACGATATAAATTGTCTTGCTTTAAGCAGTACCAAGCAGCCTTCTTTTGAAGTACATGAGCTTTTTTCTTATTATCAAGGACGGTACAATACTGCAAAAAAGCAACAATCTTGTTCCTCTAATCCCAAGTTAAATTATTAAAATTTACCTCATTCTTATCAGAATCAAGAACTGAATGAAATAAATGTATAACTAAGGCGTTTGCATCGCTTGCCACATCAGCTGCAAATACTAGATTAGTTAGGGCGTCCGCTTCAACATTTTCATCCCTTGGTATTTGTATAACTTTCCAGGTTTGAAATTGCTTTATCAATTCTCGTACCTTTTCTAAGTATTGTTGCATCCTTGCCTCCCTAGTTGTATAAGTCCCCAGCATTTGATTAACCACGAGATGTGAATCATTCTTGATTATAATCTGATTTATGCCAAACTCTCATGCCAATTCTACACATGCAACCACAGCCTCATACTCCATTTCATTGTTATTTATGGAGTGACATTTAATAGCTTGTCGATTGGTTTCACCCATAGATGGTACCAAGACAATCCCTAAACTTGCACATTTTACATTAGATGAGCCATCAGTGAATAAAATCCAAGTTCCCGGGTTAGCTCCATTGAATACCTGTAATTCTTTTTCTGCTTCCAATTGCATTCCCTCGCTAAAATCAGCCATGAAATCAGTTAACACTTGTGATTTTATAGTAGTTCTAGATTAGTATGTGATTTCGTATTCACTTAACTCTATTGCCCACTTAGCTAACCTACTTGATAACTCATGCTTATGTAATGTATTACGTAAAAGGTAGGCAGTTACTATAATGATAGGATGACACTGAAAATAAGGTCTTAACTTTCTAGATGCCATGATTAATGCAAGTGCAAGTTTTTCTAACTGAGGATACCGTGTCTCCGCATCTAACAAAGATTTACTAACATAATAGATAGGGGATTGCTTACCTTGTTCTTCTCGGACCAAAATAATGCTTACCATAACTTCCGAAATATCAAGGTAAATGAGTAGTCTTTCCCCAGCCTTTGGTTTTGCCAGCAAAGGTGGATTTGATAAGTACGATTTCAAATTCCTGAGTGTTTGTTGACATTTCTCATTCCATTCAAAATGATCCTACTTCTTAAAAGTTGAGAAGAATTTAAAACACTTCTCTGATGATTTAGAAATGAATCTTCCCAAGGCTACAATTCTCCCTGTTAATCTTTGAACTTCTTTCTTGTTTGAAAGTATATCAGGGATTTCTTCAATGGCCTTAATCTGTGCAGGATTCACTTCAATACCACGGTTAGAAATAAGAAAACCCAAAAAATTACCTGATGCAACGCCAAATGCACATTTTTCGAGATTTAACTTCATATAAATTTGCGTAAAACTGAAAATGTGTCAGATAAGTGTGATATATGATCTTTTGAATACTGAGTTTTAACAAGCATATCATCTATATATACCTCCATAATCTTTCCTAAATGCTCTTGAAACATTTTGGTAACTAACCTCTTATACGTTGCACCTGCATTCTTTAGACCAAAGGGCATTACTTTATAACAAGGAAAAAGGTTCTCTTGGATAAGCGGTCATAGGGGAGTTCAGAAAGGATCTGATCGTAGATAGAGACTTCAAACTGTGCGGGGGTAGGGGTAGTAAGTCCCCCTGTCTCTTATGAATGAAGTTTTTTCTTCATCTAACGGATCCATTTTAATCTGATTATAATATGAATACGCATCTAAAAAAATTAATAGTCTGTGATATGCAGTTGCATCAATCAATTGATCTATGTGTGGTAGTGGAAAAGAATCTTTAGGACAGGCTTTATTAAGATCTATGTAATCTACATAAACCCGCCACTTACCGTTCTTGTTTGGAACTACAACAGTGTTAGCTAACTAGTTAGGATACTCTACCTCACGAATGGAACCAATTTTTAGTAAATTTTGGACTTCTTCTACCTCACGAATGGAACCAATTTTTAGTAAATTTTGGACTTCTTCTTGAATCACCTGCTTCTTGAAAGTTATTTTCTTTCTTTTCTTTTGCTTGACATGAGGGTATGATGGATCTTCATTTAGTTTATGAGTCATCACCTCCGATGGTATTCATGTCATGTCAGAGTGGGACCAAGCAAAGCAGTCCACGTTAGTTTCCAAAAATTCAATTAACTTATCTCTCATACCTTGGCTAAGATTGGCTCCAACATAGAATTTTTTATCAGGCCATTGAGAAAATAACACGATAGGCTCTAATTCCTCTATTGTTGTTTTGATATTTTCATTCTCTTCTAGTTCTTGAATGGTATCAGACCTTGAATCTACATCTGTTTGCCCTTGTTTAGTTGCGGTTTGTGTTGTGGTGTCCTCAACTACCTTATGATTGCTATTTACCTTTATTTCTCGTGCTTGTATTTGCGACAGAGTTGATAGCCCTGGATGTATGTTGATCTCCACAAATTTGACAGATTCCCCATGGCGATGGAAATTTAATAACTTGATGCATGGTTGAAGGAACAACATCCATTTCATGGATCCATGGTCTCCCAAGAATCATGTTGTAAGCCATCTCCGTATCTATTACCTGGAACTTTGTACCTTTGACGACTCCTTCAACGAATGTGGTGAGTGTTACCTCTCCTTTCGTGAGGACACTAGAATTATCAAATCCAGATAGAGTATGCGCCTTTGGTATCACTTTATCTTTAGCTTGCATCTCACATATTGCTCTTAGCAAAATAATGTTCACGGAACTACCTGGATCAATCAAAACTCATTTCACATTAGTATCATGTAAAATTAAAGATATTACCAGTGCGTTGTTATGAGGGGCTAATACGCCATCTGCATCTGCGTCATTGAATGTAATATTGTCTTCCTCTAAAACATGTCGCACCCGTTTCCCTTGGGTAATTGTTACTTTGGAAATTTTGTTAGCTGCAGTATATGATATACCATTGACGTATTCACCCCCACTTATAACGTTGACAGTTCTTTTGGGAGAAGATGGTTTTGCAGGCTCCTGCCTATTTTTCATGTAAGCTTGCTTGACTTTCTCACTGAACAACTCAGTAAGATATCCTTATTTTAATAAATGATCAACTTCACTTTGTAAAAATCTGCAATCTGCTGTTTTATGTCCGTGGTCATTATGAAACTCACACCAACGGTCCGGGTTGTGCCTGTTTGGATTCGATCTCATTTCCTTTGGCCATCGAACCTTATCTCCCATGCTTCTCAAAATAGCTACGAGCTCAGAGGTGCTGACGTTGAAGTTGTAACCACCGAATCTCACTTTTAAATTTCTATCATTATCTCGTGACTCATAGTTGTTTCGCTCATTCCTGAATCTTGATGAAGAACCTGATTCTCTGTTTCTTGATCTGTGATCGTACCTTTGATTATCCTGCTTTAACCGTGTGTCCTATCCCGCAGGTCCCATGTAAGGCTCGTACCTGTTTTTATCTGATATTTTTTCAATCTCCGTAAGTCTCGAACTTACCTTTTCTTCTTTTTGAAATCGTGGAATAGTATCTTTCTCAATCCTCAGCTTCGTGCTATACCTGTTATAAAAATCATTCCACATTGTAGCTGGAAATTCTCGAAGGCTTTCCTTGAGTCTCCTCGTAGCTTCCGAGCTTTTTACATTCAAATTACTTGTGAAAGCTATAGCTGCCCAGTTATCAGGTACACGTGGCAATGTCATGCTTTCGCGTCGAAATCTGTCCACGAATTCTCTAAGTAGTTCTGAGTCCCCTTGCTTAATTTTGAAAATATCCTCCATTCTTTTCTCTGCTTTTTTAGCTTCCGAGTGTGCTTTGATGAAAGAATCTACAAGCTCAGCAAAAGAATTTATAAAATTTTCGGGTAAAAGAGAATACCATGTTAGCGCTCCTTTGGTGAGCATTTCACCAAATTTTTTGACTAATACTAATTCAATCTCCTGCTTAGTCAAATTGTTGCCTTTTACGCCCGTTGTGAATGCAGTCGCGTGATCTCGTTGTTCCATCATATTTTGGAATATCAAGCATTTTAAACTTTTTTGGAATTGGGAGTAGAGCAGCACTTGACTTCCAGGTATTGGACGGCACCCCGAGTATCTGCTCTATGCGCTCACTTTGCTCCTTGAGCTATTTTTGCAAGGTTAGTACTAAATTTTGTAAATCAAAATGAATTACATTACCTGGTTCTCTGTCCTGTGATACACTGGGAGTTCCACCGCTGCCTGAGTTAACAAGCCCGGAACGAGGGTTTTTCAAAGTGTTATTATTTGGAGTAGGTGTGGGTGTTGCAACAGGTAACTGGTTAACAAGTGCCTCAACAGCTTTATTGACCTAAGCAGCAATTAATTTCTGCAAAGCTTCATCAATAGCTTCAGCATTTTCAAACTGAGCATGCTCGTTTATTTGAGACCCATTAGGAGTACCATCACGAGATTGTCGTGGAGAGTCTCGTGGAGTAGGAACTTGAGTGTGAATATTTTGTGGATCTCCCTGATTTTGTTGGTTCTCTTGGTTTCCTTGAGTGTTGTCATTGTTGTTCGACATAATTGATGCAACAAGGAAAGTTAAGTGAAAAGAAAATAGATTATCAGATTTTCGATAACGGAACCAATCTGTTTAACCAAAAAATAGAATTTTAGTCAAAGCTAGAATTTAGAAGAACACGAGTTACTGATAATCAAAAGAATGTATAAAGGAAAATAATTTAGGTAGCAAGAGAGTAATCAAGAAAAATAAGTAAACCAAAGTATATTCCAATAGTGTTTCGTGTCCTTGCAATTGATCAGATATCTCTCTTTTATAGATATCTTAGAGATATACGTTCTGCCCAATCATAATGAGGCTATTATGAGTAATTAAAGACATTGAATGCTACGTTACATAATCATTACATTCAATACAATTTTTCTAACGTATTCCACATTTAATGCCTATTAAATACCGTATCTGCACTCTTTTCTATTGTCAGATTTATTCCTTTTAATTTTCGGATATAAATAATGTAGATAGGTACGGGCGCTGAGTTATTTGAATAACTGCCCGTGCCACTTCTTCTGCCATTTGCTCGTATCTGTTGCAATTCGTGACCATTTGACCAGTCTACGTGTCTCGACACGTCACCTTTATATTTAAATAAAAAATTTCCCAATACAATTGTTCCTCTATAATTTTATATCATTGAGTTGGTGGCCGACTACGGCTTCTTGATTTTGGTTGCTCGTTGCTTTCTTCGGTCTTTGAAGAGATACAAATTTACTGGTGCTCTAGCAGTGCATGACGACGGCATTGCCGCTGGTATATCAAAAAATTTCTGAAAATGAGGCAGCGTATTTCATGGATAATATGGCGATTTTATTGAACATAAGCCTAAAAAGAGAAGGTTTTGGATAAAACAAGAAGTTAAATAAGATAGATAATTTAAGAAAAATTTTGTCTGGTAAAAAATTGGTCATGAATGAAGCTTGTGGTGGTAGCATGGCTCCGATGGGATGGTTTTAGAGGGGTTGAGAAGGAAAGAAAGAATTTGTTTTAGCAAATTTCATAAATTAATTTTTAAAGTATGCGACCCATAAACTACACGTGTCAAATCATAAAAAGTCTTATCATATGACGTGTTATCCTTGTCAGCGCAATTGAGTATCAAGCTCTGATGAAGGTGTTTAAAACGTGCGTTTTAATAAGTTGGAGACATCCCAATGGAAAAGTTGAAAGTTTATTTATTGGAAAATTTTAAGTGGCTACGAGGTTGTTTTGCCTTTTTTATCTGGAGCATATCTTTAAACAATGAATTTTAAAATCGTTCTTTCATGAAGTGTGACGGGTTAATTAACATCAAATAAATTGAGATTGAGGAAGTAACAAAATTAAATTGTTAAAAAATGAATTACTCCATCCATTTCAAATTAAATGAGTTAGTTTGACTCGGTATGAAATTTAAGAAAAAAAAAAGACTTTGGAAATTTGTGATCTTAAAAACTTAAAGAGATAAAGCTTTGTGGGACCATTACTTGTATAAAGCTTCTCGTTAAGGATAAAACGGATATAAAAATAAGGAGTATTTAATAGAGTGTTGGTGAAGCAAAGTCATAATGACTACATAGCAGGCTCATTGTGAAATACTAGTTCTAAGGAATACGCTTTTTAAAGAGAATTACCCAATGAAACAGTAAAATTGCCGAAAGCAGTGAGAATAAAAAGAATTGGACGAAGATGTTTGTGAAAGCAAACCGAAGCAATTTGCTCTTTTAATTTTAAGCCTCAAACAAATGAATGAATCAAGAATTACAGTATTCACTACACTAGATTAGCTTCGTGTACTACAGTAACCCTCTTAGTCTACAGCTGTCATTTTCTAAACCAAAGTTGAACATGTAGATGTAGAAGGATCGTATAAAGCAGGAAGCACGTATTTCCTTCCATTTGTACCATGTGCATTGTAGCTTGCACCTGTAGTTTTATCCACCAACAAATCCCCAGCATAGCCAGGGTAAGCACCCTTAGCATATACACCAGGACAAGCAGATGCAGCTTCCAATGGCGCATCTGCCTCTCCTTGATAGTAACCATTTCCAAATGGGTTCGTTGCGGTCCCAGCCAATAAGCTAGCCAAGTTAATCACCATACCATCAACACCCACATCGTTGTTTGGTGCAACCAGGGGTGGGCTCTGTGGTCCGTAAATGGGCTG
>MU743049.1:90113-113628 GCA_026770625.1 Nicotiana glauca
GGCTTCGTGCCGATTATTTGAATCCTTCAGGGATTGATATCACTGTTTTTGCATTACGTTGCATATTATTTGATCTCAGTCCAAGGTTCTAAATACTGTTTTGCAAACTCAGCCATCTTTCTAAAATTTGAAATCTTAAATGATATTTTACTGACGTTTTGAGCTAAGAACTGTTATTTTACTATTGCCCAAGGGGCTTATGTCCATTTCTGGACTTAGCATGGATCGGGTTGCGCACCGCAGTAGTGTTATGTGTGTATTTCTGGACTGAGGATGGATCGGGCTGCGTGCCACAGCGGTGTGATATAGATATTGCTTGGGCTGTAGGAGCCCCTCCGGAGTCTGAACCCCCACAGTGAGCGCGGGTACCCAAATGGATCGGGTAGTGCGCTGCAGCGGTCATGTGCATTGCATTGCATTCACGCATTGATTCATGTTTGTACTACGTAGCATGACATTTAGCACTCTCATATCATTGGCATCTATGTTATTTCTTGCACTGTGTACCAGATACCCTAGTGTTATTTGTAAATAGAGTGTTGTGCCTGAGGGGCTGACTTGTGTGCGGACTTGCACTACCTGATATCGCATTCATATGCTTATTGTTGGAAAAATGATAATTCTTAAAGAAGGTTTTTAACTGAGCTAGATATTTCTAAAGGATTTTCACGGTTTTACTGTTTTCCTAAAAAATTGTACTGTCCCATATAGCATGATGGAGTGTTCTTACGTGATTTCTTACCGCTCAGTTAATATTTACTCTTATTACCACTGAGTTGGAAGTACTCACTTTACTCCCTGCACCCCGCGTGCAGTTGCAGGTATTGTTCACCCGGTAGCAGGTTACTAGCTGATTGAAGGTATGACTATTGAAGCTGAGCTAGGTGACCGCCAGCGTTCGCGGCACCGAGTTTCTTCCTCTTGATTTCCAGATTCATTTCTATGCATTACAGACCTTGTAGTTGTATTAATAATCCTTCTAGATGCTCGTGACTTGTGACACCCCGGTCGGGTTGTGTCGTGTGGTAATATCAGTTAGTATTTCCATTAAGTCGTATTATTCATTCATTTATGTTCATTAATTGTTAAATGAGGCATTGTTGTTTTGTTTGTTGGCCTTGTCTTCACGAGAGGCGCCATCATGATCGGGTCTGGGAATTGGGTCGTGACACCACATAAATACATTTCTATATATTTTCTTTTTTCTATAGCTTATAAAGAGATTCTCATTCGTTTTCACTGTTGTCCACGTAAGTTAAGCTGACTGTAACGATTCTGCCGGTCGTTTTAAGAATTAACATTCTGATCGGTGGCTTAAGGTCTCTAGGAGCTCTGTATTATGTGATATGACGTGTGTGCGTAGTCGAGTTTGTTTTTGAATGATTCAGGATTGATTTGGAAGAAGGATTCGTGTTTTAGAAGCTTAAATGGTAGGAGTTAATCGGAATTTGACTTTATGTAAACGAATTCAGAATGGGGTTTTGATGGTTCCAATAGCTTTGTATGATAATTTTGGACTTAGGCGTGCATCCGAATTTGGAATTGGAGGACCGTATGGTAATTTGAAGCATTTCAGCGAAAATTGCAAGGTTAAAATTTTGGAAGGTTGAGAGGTTTAACCGAGAGTTGACCTTGGTGATATCGGGTTTGAAATGTGATTCCAAGAGTTGGATTTGCTTGTTATGTCATTTGGGTCTTTCATGCAAAATATGATGTCATTTCGGGTTGGTTTGATATGTTTCGGTGCGAGTTTTAGAAGTTAGAAGACTTGGAAGTTCGTGAATTCGATTCATGATGCGATTCGTAGTTTCGACATTGTTTGATGTGATTTGAGGCCTCGACTAAATCCGTATCATATTTTAGGATGTTATGGTATATTTAGTTGAGGTCTCGGGGCCCTTGAGTGTGATTCGAATGGGTCACAGGCCACTTCTTCATGTTTTAGTGTTGTTGGTTTCTGGTGTGACTGTTTTTATCGCTATCACGAAGATAGAGCTGCGATCGCGAAGCAATTCTAGGAACTCAGTGTGTTTTCTTCAACGCGTTCGCGACATAATGCACGTGATCGCGTAAGGTCCAGTTGGTGTAGGTACATGTTCGCAATGTTTGTCCCGCGTTCGCATAGAGTTGGAGATGGAAGGGGGCATCATGGATATGTTCTTCGCATTCGCGTCTATGGGTTCGAGATCGCGTATGATTAGTTCACTATTATTCGTGTTCGCATATGTGGTTTCACGTTCACGAAGCACGTTTTGGGCAGCCTTCTTTTTATTCTTCGCGATCGCAAGGAATGTTCCACGATCGCAATGTATTAATCATGGGACAGAATATAAAAGTACTCTAAGTTGAGGGTTTGACCATTTTCTTTATATTTTGAGTTGAAGACCTCGGATTTGAACGATTGTGGGGTTTTCAAGTAAATTATTAGGGTAAGTGTTCTTCAACCAAAATTTATTATTTTCCATGATTCCATATTTATTTTTATCTTATAATTAGTGTTTTGAGTTGAGGAAACATGTGGAGTTTTTAAAATGATGATTTGAGGGACGAATTAGTATCGAAATTTGGTAATTTTTGGTATGGTTGAACTCGAATCGAGATGGGTGTTGGGTTTTGTAAATTTTAGTGGATTTTGAGGTGCGGGCCTCAGGTTGACTTTTTTAGTTTTTATTATAGTTTGAGACTTTATTATCCGCGATTATTCCTTATTAGTTTTATTTATGATTCAATGTTACTTTGGCTAGATTTGAGCCGTCCAGAGATTGTTTCACTCGAAAATTTTATTTTAGAGTAACGGTCTATCTTCCTTGAGGTAAGTATCTTGCCTATCCTTGTGTGGGGGAACTTCCCCTTAGGATTTGAATCCTTGGTGCTAATTGTGTTAAGTGAAGCCTGTGTACGCGAGGTGAAGAGTATGTGCTCGGGCTTATTTGTGGAAATTTGACCGTTCAGGGCTCTTAGATTCTTATGTTCATTAGATATGAAGTTCTTTTGTTATGTAAAATTTCCCATTTACTAAATTCACCTTACGTGTCTTAATTAGAGTTAATTGCTTCATGTTTTACCTGTATTTCCTATTGAACTCTTATGTGCTTTAACTGAAGTCGTTGCCTCTTTTTATTGCCATGCTATCCTTTCCGTAATTGTCTTTCCTCGATTGAAGTTATTATTATCTTTTCCATAATCTGCTTATCCTTAATTGAATTTATTGAATCTCTTCCATAATTACTCCACCCAAATTGAAGTTTTATTATCCCTTATCATTGTTGACTTACCCTTAATTGGAGTCCTTGATTCATGTTATCCCTTTTATATTTGAATTGTACTTATGTGGAATCATTGTTATACATTATATCCTCCTTGTTGAGTTATTGACATCTTTCCGTATGAATTCATTCTTTCGTCTCTTTGTGTTCTGGTGTTTCTTAAGTTGATTTACTTGTTGTTTCTGTGTTATTATTATTGTTGTTGTTGTTGTTGTATTCAGTGTTGTGTTTGCACGAGGTTTCTGCCGAGCGAATTATTATTGTGGCATGAGATTTTTGTCATGCGGACTGTTATTGTGACACGAGGCTTTTGTTGTGCAGATTGGTATTGTGGCAAGAGGTTTTTACCTTGTGGTTGTTATTGTTTGCACGAGGTTTCTGTCGTATCCTTGTGATTCATTTTACTATTTGAGACTACGAGGCGATACCTCGGATGGGCTCTGTTGACATTTTCCCTTTTCCATGCACTTGTCTGTGATTGTTGTTTTCCTTAGCATACTATTAATTGTTCTCTTCAGTTTTGCATTATTTGCATAGTTCTATGCAGCTAATATTGTTGTGCTGGTAGCTGCTTCAAACTCCGTTGTGTCTTATTTACATCATATATTTCGTGGTGATTGTTTCTTATGTGTCATTAATTATCTTTTCTCTTATTTTTTGAGTTCAATTATGGTGGAACACTTGCATAAGCATACAGGTAGATGAATCACCAACATCGGTTTCATGAGATGATTCCCGACGCTATTGACCATTACATGTACTCTTGTCTACTTGCCTTCTATGTGAGAGTTTTCTTCTTGGCACGTGAGTCATCTGTGCGGTTATGGATTGAAACATGGGCACAAGTTGCCAAGTGATTAGGGTTTAAGAATTTAGAACTGTGAGTTGTGATTATGAGGTTCGGTACCTCGTGAAAATGCCTGACAAATCTGGTGTGAGAACGGTTATTCCAATTGAGTGGTTACTAGTTTTTCCTCATTTGGTTTCACCAGACTTAAACTGTGTCAAGCTTATTCTACGGCATTACTACTTGACTGCTTCTTGTTAAATATTGTTATTATTAGTGTATCATTGCAAGTGTTGTTCTGTGTTCTTATCCTGCTTAGCTTTACATTAATATTGTCTCTCTCTAATAGTTCATCTATACATTTGTTTAGGTTGTTTATTCCGGTAGGTGTCTTGATTGTCCCTCGTTACTACTCCTTTGACGTTAGTCTCAGATACTTACTGCGTACCGCTGTGGTGTACTCATACTATGTTGTGCATGTTTTTGTGTAGATCCAGGTGCCACAGTTCTTGTTGATTATTAGCTGGCTGGTCGAGCTGTGAAGACTTAAGGTAAACCTATCATCGCATTCGCAAGCCTCGGAGTCACTTTCTAATATATCTATTGTACTGTTTAATTATATACCGAACTGTTGTATTTAGGGATTTCCTAGTAATTAAGTAGAGCTTGTGACTTGTACTATCGATTTTGGGAATTGTAATTGTGTATAAGATTTTATCTCATATTCTTCGTTTGATGGTTGATTCTTCTAATAATTCAGTAGGTGTTAGGCTTACTCGGTCTTAGAGACTAAGTGTTGTCACGGCTAGGACTGTGCATAATTTTGTAAATATTGAATTAGCATATTGAAACCAAAAAATTTTAGTATTTGGTATTCGATATTTTGGTATTCGTTATGGTATTTGGTTTATTTTTAAATTAAAAAAATTGGTATTAGATATGGTGTTTGGTATTTTAAAACAAAATACCGTACCAAAATATATATATTATATTAAAAAATACACATATTATTAATTATAACATAAATATAAAAAATTTAAAATTTTACTTTCCTTTATTCTCTAAATTCATCGATTAATCTAACCAAGTAACAAGATATTTCTAATAATCAAATTTATTTTTTATGTACGTTTTTATCTCTGGTTGATATTTGTTGTTTTTGGACAAAATTTTTCAATAAACATTTTTAGTTTTATTCTTTTGAGTACTTTGATTAAGAATATTGTTGTCTATGACTCTATGCATTAACTAGTATTCAAACCAAATAAATCAAAATTACCGAGCCCAGTAAACCGAAATCGAAAGGAGAAAAATCAAACCATACCGAACTTAATTAGGTACGGTATTGGTGTAACATTTTAAGAAATCGAATACCGAAAATACTGAACAAAAATGTCTAAATACCGTACGGTACCGACCGACCGACGAACACCCCTCTTCACGATATCTTACGGAGGAAAATTGTGTCGTGACAAGTTGGTATCATAGCTCTAGATTCATAGATGCTACGAATAATAAGTGAGTTTAATAGTGTCTTGCGAATCGGTACAGAGATATTTGTACTTATTTTTGAGAGGCTACGAAACTACTAGGACAGTTTCACTTCCTTCATTCCTATCGTGCGAGTTTATTGATTTCAAAGTTTGAGCCTTTACCATTCCATTCTCTTACAAATGGTGAGGACACGACTGCAGTTACCAACGATGCTGCCCCAGAGCCGGTGTTGTCAGGGGCCAGGGCAGAGGCAGAGGAAGAGGCCGAGGATGAGCACGTATTACAGCTGGAGCACCTGTGAGAGCAGTTGTTAGGGAGCCAGCAGTAGCTCTTGTTGGGGGACAGACACCGGAGGCCCCTTTTGTGACCCTAGAACTTCGGGAGACTTTAACACAGTCCCTGAGCAAGTTTGGTACGTTGGCTCAGGCGGGATTGATTTCGGTTGCACAAACTACTTCATAGATCGAGGGAGGATTTGAGACTCCCTATAACGACTCAACAGGTCGTTTTGAGCTCTAGCGCGCCGTTCAGTAGTTTGAGGTCATGAGCAACTTCATTTCAGGTATTGTGACTTGTACGCGTGGTTGGAATTGAATTTCGGAAAGTTCGGAGTTGATTTAAAAAGAGAATTCTCATTCCAGAAGCTTTAAGTTGAAAGAATTAACTAGGATTGGATTTTTGAGTAAAGGACCTCGAAATCAGAATTTGAGGGTTCCAGAAGGTTTTCGGACTTGGGCATATGCCCGGATTGGGTTTTGGATGACCCGGGAGCGTTTTAGCGCATATTGTGGAAGTTAGCATTTTGAAAGAAATTTCATAAGTTTCGGTTGAAGTTCATTTCAGTATTATCGATATCTGTTTGGGATTACGATGCTGGGAATAGCTTTGTACAAAAACTTCAAATGAAACAGAGGGATTAGATTAAAAAGCTCATTTAATATGAAACGAAGAGTATTTAATAGAGAGTTGGTGAAGCAAAGTCATAATGACTACATAGCAGGCTCTGGTAACTGTACTTCATTTGGGATATTGTTCTTTTAGGCGCATTGTGAAATACTAGTTGTAAGGATTACGCTTTTTAAAGTGAATTACCCAATGAAACAGTAAAATTGCCGAAAGCAGTGAGAATAAAAAGAATTGGACAAAGATGTTTGTGAAAGCAAACCGAAGCAATTTGCTCTTTTAATTTTAAGCCTCAAACAAATGAACGAATCAAAAATTACAGTATTCACTACACTAGATTAGCTTCGTGTACTACAGTAACCCTCTTAGTCTACAGCTGTCATTTTCTAGACCAAAGTTGAACATGTAGATGTAGAAGGATCGTATAAAGCAGGAAGCACGTATTTCCTTCCATTTGTACCATGTGCATTGTAGCTTGCACCTGTAGTTTTATCCACCAACAAATCCCCAGCATAGCCAGGGTAAGCACCCTTAGCATATACACCAGGACAAGCAGATGCAGCTTCCAATGGCGCATCTGCCTCTCCTTGATAGTAACCATTTCCAAATGGGTTCGTTGCGGTCCCAGCCAATAAGCTAGCCAAGTTAATCACCATACCATCAACACCCACATCGTTGTTTGGTGCAACCAGGGGTGGGCTCTGTGGTCCGTAAATGGGCTGATGGAATGGCCAAGCACAGTAGCCAGCGCATTGAGTATCTGAGTTACCAACCCAAATATAAGCAAATTTATAAGTCTTGCCCCTGATAGTAGCACCTTTAGAAGACCCATGGGTTCCACAACGATTGACACAGAACCCATCGACTGCAACATCAGAGGCGGTCAAAACAATGTTAATGGCATCTTTTTGTTCACCCTTTGATGCCAATTGTACAATTTGTTTCTGGGTCAGTGATTTTCCTAAGGAATAATTTTCGACTAGCACTTGCTTGCCCAAATAGAGTGAAAGGGATTTTTTGGAATTGGCGAGATGGTAATATTTTTCTGTGGTCTTCCACCATTTGGCTACAGATGGATCGGCTTTAGATGGAGTTGAAGAAGAAAGGGAATTGATGAAATCAGAGACAATGGCTCTTTGGGATGGCTTGAATTTGCCATACCAAATCAGATTGACAGAGATTTTGCCAGAAAGAAGTGCACCTTTGTGGTATTGCAAGAGTTGATTTTGTGGTTCTTGGACTAAAGCAGTGAGCTTTCTCGAAGCAAAGCACACATTACAGAAAGAAATCAAAAGAAATAGTTTCAACATGAAATGAGAAGCAGCCATTGATGGTTTCTATAGAAGTTTTTAGAGTAGTAGAGTAGAGCAAGAAAGGAGGTGTGTGTAATGAGATAGTAACTGTTTGAGTTTTGGATGAGATGAATTGTGAGGAATGGGAGGTATTTATATAGGACAGTGAGAGAGTGATTTGGGGTTACATTATTTAAATGTTAAATTTTCTTGTGAAGATGTGTATTAAAACGGGCATGGAGGAGCTTCCTGGGAAAATGACATTTGCTAAAATCAAACGCATTATACTTTTAGGTGAGGAGGAAAAATTAGATAGGTAGAGAGAGAACAAAAGACATTACAGCTTAGTAACAGCATATGCTTTTGGTCCATAAAGTCATTGAGAGAGTTCTATTTTCTCCAAAAAGTGGGTGGGCAGGACCATATGAAAGTAACACAAGTGACCAAAAAAGTAAAGGGTATGTTGGGAATTTAGAAAGTATAGAATTTGAGACGTTGAGACTACTGCTACTTTGAGAAAAGAAATAAAAGGCTACTGGTTACAGGCTGGATAATATGAGGCAGTTATTGGGAAACGTGTGTGGAAATATGGCGAGAAAAAAAGAGTCTAGCTGGCGAAAAGAGTATTGAGAAATGTGAGTGTGCAGTCTTAATTTTTTTTTAAAATATAGCAATATATGACTAAATAAAATTTTAAAATATAGTAGTATTTATTTTAATCCAAATATGTGGAACTTATCAAAGGTACACTTTATATTTTAATCTACAACTTACAAATAAAAAAATAAAGATTTCAAGAGTGAAAAGTAATGTAATTATTTTTAATTCATCCTCATATAGGTAGGGTGGGCATTCGGTCGGTTCGGTTCGGTTTGAAGAAATTCGATTCGGTTATTCGGTTTTCGGTTTTGTAAAAGTAGTAACCGAAACCGAACTGAAATAAGTTCGGTTCAGTTAGGTTTTTCTAAATTCGGTTCGGTTTTCGATTTGAACATTATCATATTAGACTCCTTCTATTTAATAATATGACCAGCGAATTTGTTGATTTTTTCCAAAACTACAAAATTGTTGGAAATATTGTGTTTATAGAGGAAAAAAATAGATTAAACTTTGCACACTATTATGAATCATAAAATTCAAACATATTGTAAATTACAACTCTGTGTGAAATTCTCCTGGTATCTATCGTATATGCTATCGAAGTTTTAATAGACTGAAAGTCTTTAAGATTGGAAAGTTGATGGACTTACTTAATTGAGTTGAGTCTTTGATAGATTGCACCTAATAATATTAATTTATTACATATGGGTTTAGCCTATATATAACTTAAAGAACATATACGCTAATAATTCGATTTTTCGGTTAACCGAACTAAAAAACTTAATAACCGAGAACCGAACAGAAAAACTAAAAATTTAAACTTAAATCAAAATAAATAAATAAATCGGTCCGATCAATTTATTCAGTTCCGACCGAAATATGCCCATCCCTACATATAATATAGGGATCATAAAATTTGTAGCATTTTACACTGATTTATGAAGTTCAAAACCTATGTCTTAAAATGATAGAGCAGTAGTGGTAATCTTTTTCCTATCCATTTAATTATTAATTTCGAATAATAGAAAAGCATCCTAGGCTAGCTAGTTAGTGGACACACAAAAGTCTCGTGAGATATATATGGCTGCAGCCCAAGAAATAGCGAGCTGGAAAATTTGGTAATCCAGCTGGATCAAGCTCTCACGTGACAACTGTTTTTCCTATATTTTAATTCGCTTTTATCCACTTCTTCTTTTTCTTTTTGACCTTTTGTGCTTTACCTCTTTTGTTTTAGCAGTGCTTTTCTTTGCTATGTAATTTTAAAAATAGAACTAGACAAGGAAATCTTAAAAACACACTAGTGTAGCAAAATAGTGGAGTATTTTGAAGTGATATCGACGAAAAGAAACTTAACTTAATAATTCTGACTTCCTTTTATTTTTTTTAAAGTATGGAAAGTCACCCTGTAATTGAAATTGGTATAATTATTAGGGTAGTAATTACACAACTGTGTAATTACGACGACCTATTTGTTTGTCATATAGTAATTATATACTTACTAATTGGTTGCACAAGTGTAATTACACAATTAAATTAAATTTTAAATTAAATAATTATCGAAACTTAAAAGTTAATATAATAAATATATGCTTATAATTTTTTATAAGTATAAATCATATTATATTTGGTATTTAAGATATATATTTTTTCTTGAATATACATTAATGTAGTAATCATATATTTATAATTAATAGTGTAAAATAATATATATAATATTATTTTAGATACTTATATAGATTAAAAATATACGTTTTGTAATAACATCATAGAATTCATGTTTGATAAAATAAATTAATATTTTTAAATATAATATCGTAACATTATTCAATTGTTTCACAAAACTAATCTATCAATTTTACCTAAAAAATAAACAACATGCAATGTGAGCCAATACTACTAAAACAAGTAAATTAGAACCATGAATATAACATAATTTCAAAATTCAAAACAAAAATATAGTTTAATATATGTCGAATTCTAACATAATAATAGTAAGTTCCACTGCAACTTAAGATTAGAAAACATGATAAGTTTATAACCACATTCAACAATGAAATTTTAATTTAATTGCAACACTCATTATATGCCAAGTTTGTCAATATCTCATTATTTTTAATATTAGGAGGTGTAGTTTCAAAAATAAAATAAAATAAAAAAATATAAGCAATTACATGGAATAACAAGAAGTAAAGATAAAAGATAAATAATGTACAACAAAAAAATATTTTAAAATTTCAAAAGAAATTAAAAAGTAAAAATGAAATTTAAAATTTAAAATAATAGAAATAAAAATTTATAAAGAAAAGAAATTAAAATAAAATAAAAAGTAAAGAAACTAAAAAGCAACCTTGTAATTACACAGTGTAATTACCATCAATTGTCACCTCCCCCTTGAGAATTGGAGAGTGTAATTACACCCCTCCAATTACACTCAATTTCATGTTGACCAAGTAATTACTTGGCCAAACAAACATGTCAAGCTGTGTAATTACACCCAAATCTATTTCCAAGGTGGCTTTCCAAACAGGCTCTTATAGAAATTAGTATAACAATCCAATCCACTAATGACACTGTTTGTTTTGGGCTGAGGCACGCACGGTTTTAATATATGTTATTAGAATTTAAGGCTTGTTTACTTATATACCTAGCATTTTTCTTGTGTTTTGTCGCTATGAAATTTGTTTGGACTATCACATATACCCCTATTGAGATTGTACTTATTCTTCTGTATATATTTTTGTATGTTAGTTAAAGGTAGAGTCGGTTAGTTAGTTAGGATACAGCTGGCAGCGTACATCTGTCACTTTCTCTGCGTGCGTATATGTTATTGTACAGATTCAATACAATTGAGCTTCATTCTTCATCAAAGCATTATACTTTTGCTTTCATCTTCTTCCCTCTCTCTCTCTCTCTCTCTCTCTCTCTCTCTCTCTCTCTCTCTCTTTCTCTCTCTCTGTCTCTCTCTCTTTCTTCAGAAGCTTCCAGATTCAGCCTTTGGAGCTGAAATTGAGCTCCACTAAGCTAGTCTCAGTCACAACCTTGTCATGGTAACAAAGCAAGGTTAATCCTTCTCGTCTCTTCTCACTCACTTTCTAATCCTCTTCTCTTTTATGATTTTATGACCTAATTTGATTGATTTTCCCCAGTTCGATCAGTTCTTCGTACGACAGTAATCTACCGCATAGAACTAAAAAAGTTTTGGTTTCGATTGCTTTTCCCCTAATAATAATCAGCTAATTATGCGTTCTAATGGTTATTACCGACTAACAAGATACGACTAATGCTAGTACGAGTGTCGTCGTGCCTCCGAGCATGGGAATCGACCCAAGTGATCCTCTGTATCTGCATCCATCCAACAATTCTGGTGCGATGCGTGTATCTGTTTCATTCGATGGGATAGGGTATAGATCCTGGAGACGTAGTGTTCTTCGTGGTTTATCCGTAAAGAAAAAATAAGGTTTTGCGAGTGGTGAATTCAAGCAACCATATCCCCGATCTCCAACCTATCGGTAGTAGGAATGATGTGACAATATGGTAACTTGATGGATTCTGAATTCTCTTACCAAAGAAATTGCGGATAGTGTGGAATATGCGAGTGATGCTATTGAGTTATGGAAGGAGTTGGAGGATTGTTATGAACAAACCAGTGGAGCTAAATTATATCAGTGATCTCTCCCAGGGAGCCCTTGACATCACTGCTATTATATTAAGCTGAAAAAGCCATGGGAAGAGTTAAATACTCTAAACAAGAGGACTCAATGTAGATGCCTTTGTAATTGTAGCGCAAAGGAAAACATGTACAAAGCTGAACAAGATAGTAGATTGATACAATTTCTCATGGGACTCAATGAAGTGTACACTATAGTTCGAGAGAGTATTCTTATGATGAATCCACTGCATATGTTGGATCAAGCCTTCTCCTTACTTATCCAGGATGAAAAACAAAGGGAGATCAATCCAAATAATCAGTAGTCGATTTAGTCCGCCTCTTTCAATGTGAGAAATTCATGACCAAGTCCTTTTAGAACAAATTTCTCACCAAGTTACAACTATTCTGGAAATAACAGAGGTCATCCTATGCGTGATTTTTGTAAGAGACCAGGCCATACTAGTGATATATGTTATAAGCTACACGGTTATCCACAGAATGGGCAGAATTTTAATCAAAATGCACGATACCCTTAGAATAAAACTCCAATCAAAACTTCAAAAATAATAAGATGGTAGCAAATGTATCAGGGATGTCAACTGATGCAGCGACAAGCAAGATTGATGAGTGTGATGCTCAAGATGAGAATCAGAATGTAAATCTGACTAAGGAGCAGTATGAACAACTTGTTAATATACTCCAGAATTTTCAACTTGGCAATGATGGAGAGAACTCAAGCAACTCAAATCCTACTAGTGATGTAAATTTTGCAAGCATTGTTGTTTGCACGTCTTCTATTGATTTTGGTTAACTTTCTTGTAGATACATTGAATCAAAGATTGACACATGGATACTAAATTTAGGAGCCTCAAACCATATGACCTTTAACAAGTCCTTATTGCCTGACATCAAAACCCTACCTTATCCTTTATTAGTTGTTTTACCAAATGGTTGTAAAGTGAAGGTAACAAAAATTAGAAATGTAAAACCTGAACCTAAGATCACTCTGTATAAAGTAATTCACATTTCTTCATTCAAATTTAATCTTATTTCTGTATATTGGTTGAGCAAACACCTAAGGGGTATGACTTCTTTCACTGATAATACTTGCCTTCTGCAAATCCCTTCACTGAAGAGGACTCTGGAGATTGGTAAAGTCAAGGATGGACTGTACCTACTGTGATCTTAATGCCTGATAAACAATAGTCTAGCTAACAATTGTGATGTTTGTTCTTCTACTTATTCATTAGATGTAAATAATCATCTTCTGAATAACCTGCATTCTCATTCATCTCCATTTGTAAATAGGTCATCCTTGATTCACTTGTAGAATCATCATAATTCAATTGTAAATAATCCATCCCTGAATAATAAGAGTCACTATTCTGGCTTCAATTCTTACATGTTTCAAGTCAATGATGTTAATTTTCTATGACATAACAAGCTAGAGCATGTGCCTTTTGTAAAAATAAGGGAAATATCCTCCACACCAACTTTCTTTTCCCTTAAGTAACCCTTTGTTTGCTCAATTTTCCCTATGGCTAGTCAAGCCTGGATCCCATTTCCTCAAAGAGTCAGTACTTCAACTAAAATCTTTTAACTCTTGCATGTGGATTTGTGGGGTCCTTACCGTAAATGTACACATGATAAATACAAATACTTTATTACTATGGCTGATGACTTTATCAGGTCCACTTTGACTCACCTACTAACATGTAAAAGCAATGCCCTCCAAGCTATCAAAGCTTTTGTTTCCTTAGTTGAAAACCAATACAAAACCTCCACCTAGTCCTTAAGATCTAATAATGGACTGGAATTTGTTAATATTGAAGCTACTTTATTTTTTCAATCAAAAGGGACTGTCCACCAAAAGACTTGTCGCTATACACCATAACAAAATGGAGTGGTGGAAATGAAGCACAAATACCTTCTTGAAACAGCCAAAGCCTTATTGTTTCAGTCTAAGTTGCCTTTGAAGTACCGAGGGGAATGTATTTTAACAACCACTTACATTATAAATAGATTACCTACCACCTATCTCAAGAATAAGTCTCCTTTTGAAGTCTTATACAATAGAAGGCAAGAATTATCTCAATTAAGAAGTTTTGGATGCTTATGTTTTCCAACAATACCAAAAATTCACAGAGATAAGTTTGAACCAAGGACAACACTACATATTTTATAGGCTATCCTTTTTGCACAAAAGGTTACAAAGTGATAAATTTAGCCACCAAAAAGATCTACATTTCCAGGGATGTAGTGTATCATGAGTCTATTGTCCCCTTCACTATCAGTTCTGAATCTTCCTTTTTCCCTTCAGCTCTTCATCCACTTCCTATTAGTCGCATGCTTGATACTAATATAGTGTCATCCTCAGAAGGTACTATGAGTGATCAAAGGAATGTAGGTAGTACATCCAATATAGTGTCACCTTCCTTCGCCAATTCTTCTGATCATCTACCTTCTTCACCTACACCAACCAATGCAGGCTCACCACCATCACAAAATGCAAATTTCCCACACACCGCCGATTCACCTACAACACATCACATACCTAATCCAACTCCAAATTTAAGAAAGTCACTAAGAGAATGCAAAACACCCGTATACTTGAAAATTTACGTATATTCCGTGCCTCAACCAACTTCTCATGAACATACAGACAGACATAAACGTACTGATTTCTCCCTGAATATGTTATTCTCTAAATATCATCATATTCATGCTAATACCTTGGTTCATGATAGTCAATCTTTGGTAAGTAGCATATGCAATGATAGTGAACCATCTTCATTTGAGGAAGCTGCTATCAACTCTTCTTGGCAAGCATCTTTGGTTCATGAATTTGAAGCCATTTATGCCAATAATACATAGACTTGGTACCTCTGCCTACTGGAAAGAAGGAAATATGATATAGATAAGTTTATAAAGTAAAGCAAAAAAGCAAATGGAACCAATGAAAGGTTCAAGACCAAGTTAGTAATGAAAGGCCACACACAACAAGTAGGAGTGGACTATACAGAAATATTTCCCCAGTGGTGAAGATGACTACAATTAGGACACTTATTACCGTTGTAGGAAAGAGTGTGCAGACCATCTTCCAATTGGATGTAAATAATGCATTCCTTCATGTTTACTTGCATGAAGAGTTGTACATGGAAGTCCCACCAGGACTTTTGGTGGATAGCCAAGGTTTGTTCTGTAAATTGAATAAATCTCTGTATGGTTTGAAATAGGCAAGCATACAATGGTATGAAAAGTTAACTGAGGCATTGTGTTCAAGGGGATATGAACATTCTATCAATGAGTACTCATTATTTTCCAAGAGGAAGGGGGGCTCAGTTGTATATGTAGCAGTTTATGTTGATGGTGTTCTACTTACAGGGACAGACCAATCAGAGATGGACCAGCTGAAAACTTTCCTACACAATAAATTCAAGATCAAGGATCTGAGAAAGTTACATTATTTCTTAGGCTTAGAGGTTTAGTACAAGGCAGATGGTGTTATTATCTCACAAAGGAAGTTTGTTCTTGACTTACTAAACGAGTATAACTGGCTGGAGTATAGTACTCTCACTTCACTCCTTGATCCCAAAGTAAACTAAGAGCAAAAGAGGGAGTGCCTTAACAGACCCTACTTATAGCAGAAAGTTACTTGGAAAGCCGAATTTCCTCACAAACACAAGATTGGACATTGCTTTTAGTGTGCAACACCTTATCCAGTTTATGCAGAAGCCTAGGGAACCCCATTTGAAGGTTGCTTTCCATTTGTCGAGATACCTCATAGGTGATCCTAATCTAGGTGTGTTTAAGCCTAATGATACAAACTGGTCCATCGAAGCATATTGTGATTCTGACTGGGCAGCTTGCCCAGACTCAAAAAAATCTGTTAGTGGCTATATTATATTGTTGGGAGGTAGTCTTATCAGCTAGAAAACCAAGAAGCAAGAAGTAGAAGCTGAATACATATCCTTCAGAAAAGTGGTTAGGGAGTTAGTTTGGTTGAAACGATTACTTGATGAACTCATAGTTCCCTCTCATGCTCCTATTAGAGTATTTTGTGATAAAGAGTCAACTTTACAAATAGCAAGGAACCCAGGGTTTCATGAACGCATCAAACGCATCGAAGTAGATTGTCACTTTGTACAAAATCATATACAAGAAGGTCTGGTTTTCTTGCATTATATTGCCACCATCGACCAGCTTGCAGACATCCTTACCAAGGCATTCCCAAGCATCAAACATTCTATTGTTTTGAGCAAGTTGGTTGTGCTTTCTCCACCTCCAACTTGAGGGGGGATATTGAGATTGTATTTATTCTTCTGTATACATTTTTGTATGTTTGTTTAAGGTAGAGTTAGTTGGTTAGTTAGTTAGGATACAACTGGTATCAGTTAGTGGTCAAGGTGTACAAGTGTCACTTTCTCTCTGCGTGTATATATGTTACTGTACAGATTCAATACAATTGAGCTTCCTTCTTCATCAAAGGATTCTTATTCTGCTTTCGTCTTCTTCCTCTCTCTCTCGCTCTCTTACAGGGACTTTTCAGAAGCTTCCAGATTCAGCCATTAGAGCTGAAATTGAGCTCCACTAAGCTAGTCTCAGTCACAACCTTGCCATCTATTTAGGGATTCGTCATCATTGAGGTTTGCCCCCACCACCTTCTTAAAGATGTGCGATTCACCGAAACTCAGTTGACCATTGAGATTTGCCCCATTATTGATTAAGGTTGCACGCGAAGTGACTCTAATACCATATGTAACAGTCCAATCCACCAGTGATATTGCACACTTTGAATCTAGGCTCACACGACTTTAAAATGCGTCACTATATTTTAAGGCTTGTTACTATATATATATATATAACATCTCTCCCGTATTTTATCGATGTGGGATTCACCCGGTGACAACTAAAAATCTCTATGAAATTACTATCGTATATGTGATGTGCTTCCTACGTTATTAAGACCCTTCATAAGTGAGATTAAAGGACAAATAAGGATATTTAATGGGAAGTGAAAACCCTTGATCACTTAACCCACTTTATGCATTAGAAGGAGAAACTATATCTGAATAAGACCAACTTCAACACATGTAATTAAAAACAGGCAAAAGGTTATTTGTAAGAACACAATGAATTATAGGTCAAAGACCTTCATAGTACAGATACGGCTTTTAAGAAATATTCTTCATTCACTGCTAAAAATTTGGTCTAGCCATATTCTTCATTTCTTGCAATTTTTATCTTTACAAATTTATTTCAAGAACCAATCACACCAAACCGAACTTTAGAGTTTATCAACTTAGTACATTATAAATATTTTACATGAACAAAATCATAATAAAAGCACTTCACTTTCAAAAATTACCTCTACAAGTTATTCATCGAATTACAAAATGCTGTTAAGCTAATTATAAAATATTAGTAACTGTATGTTGGTTTTCTCAAGGAAGTATTATCTAATCCCACAATAGAGTAACGGGGTTAGAATATTACACTATGCATGTATGAGGAACGGATAAAGTAGGTGTTAATTTTCTGCACACTATCCAGAAATGGGCGCATCCAATGAACTCCACAAATCAAGAATGCTTAAGTACTTGTTTAATTTGAAATTTCACAGTTACCAACTGTTACTTGTCAGGTATATTGCACACCATGTCAGCTGACACTCCATCACTATTTATAGGTTTAATTAATTATTTAAACAATATCACAACGGAACAGTAACAGATATTTATAGCTTGTTTGATAAACCTGTAAAAATTAACTTTTTTTGAGAAGTATATTTTCTCAAAAGTATTTTTAGTGAGAATAAGTTATGTTTGACTAATTAACATGTTCTATAATGCTCAAGAGATGCTGTTCATGAGGCATTTTTTATCATAAATTCTAAGAGATAAATATTACTAACGCATTGGTATTTATAACAATACAATTATGTAAAAGTTTGCTAGATTTATTCTATGTATGGCTTTCCTTTTCAACCTTTTTTCTTTTCTTGTTTGCCGATTGGATGAGCCGTTAGTGGTGAGGAAGAAGAGGTCTACGAGCGAATATTACATCACCAAAATACATCATATGACTTTTTAAAATTACTTTATATATGAACATCTGATTAAAAATTATATAATACAGCAAAGTAGCAACTTTACCATTAAAGTTACGAGTTCTGATGAAATCAGTAGCTAATTAGGCTTAGCTGATGTTTAGGCGGATCTAGGATTTCCGAAGAATAGGTGCACCATTACTTTTTTAAAAAAAAATTAAACAAAAAAGTTGGTTGGGGATTAGATTCTCTGACCTTAAGGCTATTGGAAATAAGAGAGCAAAACCAGTGAACCACTGAATTTTTTTTAACCATGGGTTCCATCAAATATATATATCTATTTTTGCCAAATTACGTAAATCGTATCTGTGAGCACGTGATTTTTGCCCTAGAAGAGAACTGCTCCCAAAGAATTCAAAATAAAATAGTTTTGTGTTGTGTGTGATTTTCTGTGAATTTTTGTGTCATCTTTTCCTTATTGTTTGCATTTGTCTGTGCGTGTTTATTAGTTAAATTAATATAAAACACAAAAAAATATGTTGCATTTACATTTAGTATTTATTAGGAGAAATTAAATTTTATTTCACAAAATCACAAAAATAATACACTTTACATTTAGCATTTAAAGGTCTAGTTGTGTGATTTATTTTTAATTAACATCTAACTGTGTGTGTTATTTGTTTAATAGAAGTTAATTAGTTTCTATAAGTTAATTTGATTTTTATAATGTCATTTAGAATTTGGTTTTAATAAATTAGGAATTAAAAAGAACAAAACACTTAAAAATAGTAGAGGAAATTAGAATTGGGCCAAACCAACCCCAAACCCAAAAACCTGGCCAAAATCCGCCCGGTCCAAGCCCAAAACACGCCTAAACGACACCGTTTTGGTAACGTTCGGTGTGAGCCGTTGGATCATACCAATCCAACGGTCAAGATCAACCCTTCCATACCCATTCCCTGTACCCGACCCGTTACTCATCTCGACCCAACCCCCACTTGACCAAAACGCCCCCGTTTTACCCTCATCAATTAATCGGAGCCGTTGAGATCATTTGATCTAACGGTCCGAATTAATTAAGCCATTTCAGTATACCAAAACCCTCAAACCCCCCTTCACCCGTTCATTCCCAGACGACCCCTTCCCCTTCGTCTCTCTCACCAAGACCAAACACCCCAAGAACCCTAGCTAGCCGCCACCCCTCCCCTCGCCCGAAAATCCGGTGGCGACGGTCCTTTTCGCCACCAAACTAACACCCCTATAGCACCCCGACCCCCTCAACCCAAATCCAAGCTTGGTTTACCTCGAATAACACTCCAACTTCTCGAATCTTCGATTGAAGATTCGAGCCAGACCCTAAAGTACCCCAATCCGCTCCAAACTCACACCCTATCATCCCCTGCCCTCCCTCATAACCAAACCAACACTGGTTTGGTTCGAATCAAATTGGTTTGGTTCGAATCAAACCCAAACTACTCGAACCCCCAATCCGAGCCCCAAGAACCCTAGAAGAGTTTCGAGCCCGTTTGAAGATTTTTGATGGTTCAATGGGCTTTAGTCGAAGTGTTCTCACTTGAGAACACTTGATTAAAGTCCGTTTGGCCTCAAAAATTTCAAGTCCGAGTTTGGTCCAAGTCCGTTCTGATTTCTGATTTTCCTCTCAAGGTATTTCTTCTTTCTTTCTTTTATCTTTAGTTATTTGTTTGTTAGTTCAGTTCTGTTAGCATTTTTATCTTTTTCGATTTTTTTCTTAATTTTTTCTGTTCTTCTCCTTAAGACCTTTTATTTGGTCGTTTGTTGCTTCTGTCTGTTTGATGTATTTGTTATAGGATACATATTCGATTCGATTAATGTCGTCGAATAATTAGTTTTGTATTTCCCCTGTTTTGCCCAAGAATTGTGAATCATTGATTTGTTGTCGATTATTTGTTATCGATTATACGTGTTGTAATCGATTAAATGAATATCGTCGATTAGTTTTATAGGTCTGTTTGTTAGAATAATGTGACAATAATGTTATTAATGCTGCCTAATTTGGTCTGAATCATTGTTTGTTTAATCCTAATGTGCTTATTGCTGAGTCTAATGGATAAATTGGATAGTCTTGAGTTTAAGATTGCGTCATAGTTTGAGTCTTACATTCAGAATCTAGGTTGGTTATAGCTGCATTCCTAATAAAACTTTCAAGGTTAGTTTGGAGTTTTGAGAAGTTTAAAAACAGTCCAGTTGAGTTGGTTGTCAGGAGATACTAGTGGACTAATAAGTGATCGATACACTTTAGGGTCAGAAAAGAGGTCACATGGACACCATGTTTACAAAATTTGAAAGAATTGAATAAAAAAAAAGAAGAACAATGTCAGACTACCCATACTTAATTGAATTTTAAAACTAGCATGTCCATACACTTTAAAGTTAAATAATAAGGGACAAGCAGTAGTGATTTTTCAGGGAATAACAGGGAAATATTTTAATAAGTTTGAGTGAAAAATAGGCTGTTAAGGCAGGGGTCTTCTGGTTATAAAAGGGAAGTTTCAGAATAGTTGAAGGGGAGATTGTTTTTCAGTCCTTAGCCACATAACTTTCAGTCCCTAGGACAGACTCTCTCAATCTCTAATGAGATTTCCTAGTCTTTAAGCAAATCAGCTTTTGAGTATCAGTTTTGGCCTATCAGTTTTCAGAGTTTGAAAAGAGTTTTTCAGTCTTAAGAGTCTCTTCTAGCTATCAGTTTTACCCCGGCAGAATTTCCAGCCCTTAAGAGAGTCTTGTTTCTTAGTCTTTGATCAGTTTTCTTTAGTCTCTAAGCAAGATTTCAGTCTTTGAGAGAGCTTCTTCCATCTTTAAAAATCAGAGAGCATTTCTGTTTTTAAAGAGTTGAGACACCAACTGGATTCAAACATTAGAAATTCAGTGAGAGCCAGAAAGAGAAATCAGTACAGCATCATTACTGTCTCCATCGAACCTCTAAGTTTTTCTCTTGCTGCACTTGTTCGTTTGCTGTTTGGTTACCCTTGAAACTGTCATTGGTTGGAGTCTGTTGCTAGTTCATTCTAGTTTTGGTCTTGAAATCTTCCTGGGATCTTCTGCTATTGTTTTGTTGCTGGGTTGCTGTTTCACTTGCTGTGTTTTGAGCTACTACTGATCTCCTCCTTCTTCATTTCTGTTGTTGAAATTCCAGGTACACATTTCTCAGACTGTTGTTGACATGGCTTTCCTCGTTTGACAATGAAATGAGATCAAGTTTTAAGCTCTACTGTCGGAACTGAAATTGGAATAAATTTTGTTATGTTTGATTTGTTATAATTAAAATAGGACTGTTTAGATTACAATGGAATTTTGTACTATTAATTTAGAACATTAGAGGCATAGTTGGTTCAATTAACTTTTAGTTCAAATGCATAGAACTCGAGTACATCTCTAGTTGGGGAACTAATCCAATAACTTGATGTGTATTTAACTATGGATATTTGACTATTAGAAGTAGATAATTCTTGCAGTGCATTCGTAAAAAATGAGTTTCATGATAATGCTATAGTTACTTCCCTAATTGTTGCCTCATGTACTCGACTAGGAAGTAATTCAATAGTGAGTCAACACCTCCGTATCGTATTTGTATAAGTGGCGTTAAGCCGTTGGGATGGACTCAATTTGAGCTAGTATCAATCTGAAAACGTAGGGTAACCATGACCATATCTAATTCCGTTTGAACGTCGTATGCTTGTAAAGTCATGACTAGGATAAATCAGGATCGCACGTAATCAAGTTATTCATTAGTCCCCTCGGGTAGCATAATCTTGAAACAACTTCATCGGCATTCATTTTATGAGAATTGAAATTTTATTGGGTCCAGATCGAGATTAGGCCCGTTTGCTCAAATATTTAAATGTACAGTTTTAATTTAATGAAAGCATTTAGCACTGATTAAAAGCACATAATTTATAACATGTACTAAAATCAGATATTTTAGCCATTTACAATAGTTTAAGCGACCGTGCTAGAACCACGGGATCCGGGGGTGCCTAACACCTTCCCTCGGGTCAATAGCGTTCCTTACTTAGAATTTCTGGTTCGCAGACTTCATTTGGAAAGTCGAAATTTCCTCGATTTGGGATTTAAATAAATCGGTGACTTGGGACACCATAATTTATTCCAAGTGGCGACTCTGAAATAAACAAAATAATCCCATTTCGAATATTGTCACTTTAAATGGAAAAACTCCCTCGCGTCTACCCCCCGGGGTAACGTGCTCGCCAAAAGGAGGTGTGACAGCTCTGGCGACTCTGCTGGGGAAATTAACCCAGAACCACTGGTTCAGGGTTTAAGAATTCGAGCTTTGAATAATTATTGTATTTACCTTATTTATTATCTGATTTTATTATATGTTTGTCTTAATGTGCTAAATGTTGCTTCTACCTCTTTGATATTTTGTGAACTGTATATAAACTGTGCCGATACCCACCTCTCCTCTGAGTCTTCCTGAATTTAACATCGGGCATTTGCTGGACATAGCCCGCTTTCTTTGAGATAGCCGAGGTGCTTGCCACCCGGTGAAGGATTTAGTCGCACATGTTTTAGGCGGGGAGTACCACCAGTTAAGCCGGAAAGCCATGTTACCGGTACACTGACCCTCCTCGGCTCGAGTTGTCCGCTCGAGTAAGCCAATCTAGATACTTTCTCCAACAGGATGTTAACTTAGAATAACAAAGCCTCATGCCGGATCCCTAGTAGGAACGTTTGCTTGCATCATGTGCATTTTGACTTAGGAGACTCAATACAGGGGTTGGGTCTGTCTAGGACAGGTGTACCTGAAACGAAAAGACCACCATGGTGCATTATGTTTGTGCATTTATTTGTTTCGGACCTGCATGCTGACCGGCTTATTTGAAAAAAAAAAGAAAAAAAAAGAAAATGGGTTTGAAGAAAAGAAAAATACCAGTGTATAGGGTTAAGGGATTTAATCACATGTCTTGAAAGTACCGAATAATACCGAAACTCTCGTAAATTTTGAAAAAAAAAAGATGAAAAAAGGGGTTTCATTTTTCTAATAAGGTAGTTTGTTTAGATGAACTACACAGTTTGATTCTCACCGGACGAGGGATACGTAGGCAACCCATATCGGGCTCAACTATTTTCGTTTTTCAAAAAAAAGTATGTTAAATTTAGGGGGTAAATAAATGTCTTTAGTCAAGGTAACACCATTCTTGGGAAAACAGCCAAACGCCTCCAAAAGGGCGCCGAAGGACTTGTTTTGCAAGAACCGCTACCTATGTGTCATATCGGATTCTGTTACACAGCCTTCAAATCTTCTTCAAGTGCTGAAAGTCCGTGTTAACAAGATCGGATTTTTTAAAAATAATAATAATAATAAAAAAAAGTTTTAAGTTTTATTTTTTTATCTTTTCTTAGGATCAGCATGGTTCCCCCACAAAGAATTGGTCAGAAAAGGGCAAGAGATGAGACTCCTCCTATGTTTATGAT
>MU743050.1:1878-26041 GCA_026770625.1 Nicotiana glauca
TTTCTTCATTTTTCTTTCTTGTTCTTGATTTTATGGCATCAGAAATCCAGAAGCCATTTTTCTTCTTTTTCTTGATCTTCGAGCAGACTTTTTGAGTCTTTTTGCAAGAAAGACTCTTAGAATAGGGATAGGGGTTTAATGGAGTAGTTTTGGGTTAGGGGTGTTTGCCAGAGTGGAGTTTCCGGCGAGATATTTTTTAATATTCGAGCAATTCGGGCTTGATTTGAGGAAAACTAACTAGGTAGGGTTGAAGAGGATGAAGAGACGGTTGTATGGTGTTAAGGATGAACACTGGTTCAAAAGTGTGGTCGCCGGCTAGGGTTCCGGCGACTTGTTTTTCTAGATTTGAGGTACAGGAGGGGTGTTTGGCCTAAACTAAGGTGATGGGGTGAAAGAGGAGAAGGAATGGGTTCAGGGGTGTGAAGGGTGATCGTAGAAGACGATCGGAATGAACCACCGGTAGGGTTCCAGTGGAGAGGAGAAGGAAGATGAAGGCGGCTAGGGTTTGATTATGAGGATGAAAAGTGTATAATGAATACACACGCCTCTTTTTGTTATATTTAATGTGCATATGTATGCACCAACCGTTGGATTAGATCAAACGAATGGCCAGGATTCACTTAACATCACACGACGTCGTGTGATTAAATGAAGCCTTGAATTTCATCCGTTGGATGAACCAAATGAACGGCCCTGATTGTTTTAGATGAACGACGTCATTTTATTTGTTAGACAACCGTTATTCCTGGGCCGTTTGATCAAATTTTCAACGGTCCAGATTTGATTTCCCTAGACGGTGTCGTTTTGGTTTTATATAGGCGGATTGGTCTTTCATCTTTGGGCCTGGTCTATTAGGGCCACTGAATTGCCCACTTTATGTATTTAGTATATATTTTGTATTTTCTTGTATTATCTCTTTTTATTATTATTTTTTGTATTTTCGTATTACTACTGTATTTATTATTTCACGTATTTTCTTTGTATTTTCTTTTAATTTTTTCTAATTTTTCTAGAATTAAGAGTAATTTTCCTATATTTTTTGGTATTTTCTAATTAATACAAAAATGTATTTTATTTTAATTTTCTTTGCTTTATTTTCCAAAAATAAAAACAAACACTGGTATTTCTACACAATTATCAATAAATTTCCATGCAAAATCATTTTTTATATATTTTTTGGAATAATTTGCTTGGGGCAAAAATCACGTGCTCACACAAGGTAGTTAGCAACATCTGCAAACCATGGCATATCATTCATTGACACAGAAAGTAGTTGCTCATCGGAAATGTATCATTGATCTCTAGGCCATCACACGACCTCCCTTCCTCCTCCAGGCGGGATAAGTGGCCCGCCACTTGATTTTCACTAACTTTCCGGTCCACAATTTCAAAATCAAACTCTTGAAGTAACAAGACCCATTGCATCAGCCCAACTTTGGAATCTTTCTTCATCATCAAATACCTAAGAGCTGCATGATCAGCGTGCACTATGAACTTGGCTCCTATGAGACACGGCCAAAATTTTTCCATTGCGAACACAATAGCCGACAACTCTTTCTCAGTGACCGTGTAGTTCCTTTGAGCCTCATTCATTGTCTTTCTTGTGTAGTACACCGGATGAAATATTTTGCTCACTCTTTGACCCAAAACTGCCCCAACGGCAATATCACTCGCGACGCACATGATCTCAAAAGGCAAGCTCCAGTCGGATGCGGTAATGATAGGGGTGGTGGTCAACTTATGCTTGAGAAGTTCAAATGCTTGCATACATCCCTCATCAAACACAAACTTGGCATCCTTTTCTAATAGCTTGCATAAAAGATTCACTACCTTCGAAAAGTCCTTGATAAATCTCCGGTAGAACCCCGCATGCTCAAGAAAATTTCTAACCCCTTGACAGAAGTGGGGGGAGGAAGCCTTGAAATCACCTCTATTTTAGTTTTTTCCACCTCTATGCCATGCTTCGAAATTTTATGATCGAGAACTGCCCTCCTCAACCATGAAGTGGCATTTTCCCAATTGGCACAATATTGGTGCCTTCACATCGGGCCAACACCCTATCCAGATTCTTCAAGCATTCTTCACCCATGGCACTAAAGTCATCCATGAACACTTCCAAAATATCTTCCACCATATCGGTGAAAATGGCCATCATACACCGTTGGAATGTCGCCGGTGCATTACACAACCCAAAAGGCATCCGAGAAAAGGCAAAGGTTCCATATGGACAAGTAAATGTGGTCTTCTCCTAATCTTCCGAAGCAATCAAGATTTGGTTGTACCCAGAATATCCATCTAAGAAATAGTAGAAGGCATGCCTAGCAAGACGATTAAGCATCTAGACAAGGAAAGGCAATGAGAAGTGATCCTTGCGGGTCACCTTGTTCAGCTTGCGGTTGTCCATGCACACCCTCCATCCGGTAACTATTCGGGTTGGAATTAGTTCATTTTGAGCATTGGTCACCACGGTCATACCACCCTTCTTCGGCACACACTACATCGGTGAAGTCCACGAGCTGTTAGAGATGGGGTACACAACCCCGGTATCTAACCACTTGATCACCTCCTTTTTCATAACTTCTTACATTGCCTCGTTCAACCTCTTTTGATGTTCCAAGGAGGGTTTTGCATCATCTTCAAGAATAATCTTGTGCATACAAAATGCGGGGCTTTTTCTCCAAATATCAGCTAAAGTTCATCCAATTGCCTTCTTCCACTTTTTGAGCACTGCCAATGTGGCATCTACATGCATGTTAGTAAGACAAGAGGAAAGAATAATTGGCAAAGTTGAACTAGGGCCTAAGAATTCATACCTGAGGTGTGGAGGCAATGGCTTCAACTCGAACGTAGGAGGTTCCTCGATTGAAGGCTTTGTTGGAGGAGTCTTTCTATTTTTAATATCCAAATAGAGTTTCCTAGTCTCATAAAAATAAGAGCCCATTCTATCTAAAGCATTCACACACTCGACCCTCATCATTATTGACATCAAGATTCAACAATACGACCTCTAGAGGGTTCTCCACATTGATCATTGCATTGGTATCATCAATTATCACAATAGTGGCAAGATCCACAAATGAGCACACTTCGGTACAACTGGACTGCTTCATTGACTTGAACACATGAAAGACCACTTTTTCATCACCCACATGGAAAGTGAGTTCCCCTGCTTCCACATCAACTAAGGCCTTCCCAGTTGCAAGGAAAGGTCTTCCCAAGATTATCGGCATCTCAAAATCGACCTTACAACTAAGAATCACAAAATCAGCTGGCAAGATAAATTTGTCCACCCGGACAAGCACATCATCAATACTACCCAATGGTCTCTTCATCGATCTATCCGCCATTTGCAATCATATGGAAGTCGGCCTTGGTTTCCCAATACCCAAAGTCTTGAAAACTGAGTAGGGAATCAAGTTGATACTTGGCCCCAAGTCACATAGAGCTTTGGAAAAGTCTTCACTCCCAATAGTGTAGGGAATGGTGAAAGCACCGGGATCCTCTAACTTCGTAGCCCTTGAATGTACTATTGCACTAACTTGGTGGGTAATCTTGATAATTTCACAATCCATGGATCTTTTCTTCGTCACCAAATCTTTCATGAATTTAGCATAGCCAGGCATTTGCTCAAAATCCTCCACCAAAGGCACATTAATGGATAAGCTCTTCATTATGTCAATGAACTTTTTGAACTGATTCTTATTTTTCTGCTTTGCTAGCCTCTGAGGATAAGGTGGAGTTGGCCTAGGCAAGGGTGCCTTGGCTTTTGGCACAACCGGCTCCAGTATGTCTATTACGTATTCCCTAGACGGGTTCACGTCATTCTGTGTTTCAACCTCGGCATCTTGAATATCAATCCTCACTTCTTCATTCAAGTTCTCATCAATCACATTTTCAACCACCAAATGAACTTCATCTTCTTACAACTCAACTTCATCACTCAAATTTGCTTTTGTTTGGAGGCATTCACATCACCGTCTCATCCACTCCTTGTAGTTACCGCCATAACATGATCATTTCCACCCTTCGAGTTGACTACCGTATCACTCGATAGAGCCCCCTTAGGGCGAGTATTCAAAGACTGTGAGATTTGGCCTAGCTGAACCTCCAAATTTGTGATGAAGTGTTGTGAGATGCCAACTGTGCATCGGAGTCAGCATTCTTTTTCATCTTCTATTCAAACATTATTTCACTTCTCCCCGTGTCATTATTAGATGAACTAGGTCCTTGGGATCGAAAAGGCGGTGTATTGCTTGGTTGCTCATACATTGCGGGCCTTTGAAAGCCTTGCCCCTGATTTCCCTAGTTGTTATTATTCCATCCACCCTGGTTGTTGTTTCCACCCCAATTGTTGTTGTTACCCCAGTTTCTTTGATTGTTTCGATTGTTGTTTTAATTGCCCCAATTTGGATTTTGATTATTGTTTCCCCAATTGTTGTTCCCTTGTTGTTGATTATTCCAACTGTTGTTGCCTTGTTATTGGTTACCCCAATTGCCTTGGGATCTCCATTATTGTTGTTGGTTAGAAGAATTGCCCCTTTGGCCTTGATAGTCATATATTGTAGCTCTTCATTCTTCCCATCATAACCATCATCTTGGAATCCACCACAATTATTGTCAAATTGATTCGAACTCCCTTGGTTCTGTTGACCTCTTTGTCTTCTATTTTTCACTAGCATGTTGACACCCTCCATGGCATTCACTTGACGAGGATTTTGAACTTGTTGTACTGTGCCTTTGCTAGTTGGTTTATTGTTGTTGTCAGTTCTGCTATAGCCTGCCCATAGTCATGTAGCTCTTTGTGCAAGTGAGTGACCGTGGTGTCACCCTGTGGCACATTGGCTCTACTTTTCCAAGCAGAGGACATGTCAGCTGTCTTGTCAAGAATGGCACAAGCTTCATTATAAGGCAGCTTCATGAAATTACCCCCAGCAAGTTGGTTCACTATGAATTGATTTGTTGTGTTGATGCCCCAGTAGAAGGTATGTTGTATCATTGCCTCAGTCATATCATTGTTGGGGAATTCCTTCACCATGGTTCTATATCTCTCCCAGAACTCGTGTAATGGTTCGGTGGTCTACTTCTTGAAAGCTAAGATCTCATCCCTCAATGCTGCCATATGCCCCAGTGAGAAAAACTTTGTAATGAACTTATCCGCCAACTCATCCCAAGTAGTGATGTAATGGTTAGGAAGTCTATCAAGCCAATTCAATGCCTTCCCTCTAAGTGAAAATGGGAAGAGTCTCAACCGAAGTGCATCCTCAGACACATTAGTTTGCTTGCTCCCCCAACAGGTATCCACGAAACCTTTGAGATATTTGTAAGCATTCTGAGTGGGAGCACCCGTGAAATACCCTTGCTACTCCAACAATGTCAGCATCACAATAGTAATTTGAAAATTGCCCGCCAGGATCCGGGGCAGAACAATTGCACTAGCATAGCCTTGGTTGAGAAGTACTCGAGGATCCACTCTTGGAGGTGGCGGAGGGGGGTCTGGAATATTTTCTTTGGCATTGTCCTGGCGGCCTCTACGTTGTCCTTGAGGTACAAGAGGCACCTCATCATCTCCGACATCATCTACCTCCTCCCCCTCAATCACATTTCTAAGAGGGTCATTGTTGTTTGATGCCATTTTGTACCTGAAGTTGTAACACACACAAATTAGTAACGCAGAAGGAAAGAAGAATAATACACAAAACCATTTATATAGATAGCCAAATCCATTAGCTCCCCAGCGACGGTGCCAAAAAGTGATCGAGGCCAACCGTGCACTACTACAAATTAGCAAGAGTGGTCGAAGCAGCTTTTACCCGAGAAGGCTGAGATCGATTTCCACAGGGAGCTAGAGATGGGAATTGAGTTTCTATATGTATTGGAGTTGCGTAATTGTTCCTAATTGAACTTCTAAACATAGTTGGTTTTGATATTACTTCTAAATTTATACTACTAAGAAGCTAAATTAAGCTAAGTTAAGCTAAGAGTAAACTATTGAAGGTTATCTAAATAGTTAAAAGGCACTAGGGAACTGACTTTCTCCAAGGTAGATACTTGACGGGTTCTCGTGTCTAAGGCTAGGTTGTCATATTTGGGGATTATGATATAACCATTGCACGAATCTACTCACTCTATACCTCTTGGTATTTTGAGTGATTTTGTCCTAATTGACTTTCTCAATATCAATTGGGTATGATAATTTGTGCAAGCAATGGAGGTTCAAGTCGGGTATTACTATATCTAGGTTTAACCCTTTAATTGGGCTATCAATCTCTTGAGTACACCCCAATTCCTTGTTGGACTAACTTTCCTAGACTTAGGCTCTCTTTCTCAAGAAGAGCCCAAGTGAAATAGGCATAAACTAGTGTTTGCAACCACTAATTTAACATTAAAACCATAAATTAGTCCAAATATCAAACACCCATAGACATTCAAGCCTTAACACACAAGACCCATCAATAACCCACACTAGGGTTGAGCCACAACCCTAGCTAATGGGTCTAGGTACTCATGATAATAGAAGAAAATAAAGAAATAGATGAAGAAAAATCCATAATATTTAATTACTAGCTAAAACTTGAAGATTCAATGATAAAAATATTATAAAATTACTCAAAATAGTAAAGGGACACTGTTCACAAGTGCAGCTCTACTTAAAATTATAACCGATAACCTAAAAATGAGAAAAGAAACTTTTTATACTAGGCCAAATTTTTTGGATAAAAATACCTCTGTGGGGGTAGTGCGGACCGCACAAAATTGAGTGTGGCCGCACTGAGGCTCTTGGCTTACAACTTATGCTCTTTGAACTTGGCCACCGCGGGCCGCACGAAATGCACCTCAGCCGCGGTGGCCTTTGTTGCGGTCCACACAAAATGGACCATGGGCTGCATTGGCAATGTTTCCCCAACTTGGCAACTCTCTGAACTCCAGCTTCGCGAACCACACAAAATCAAGTGCGACCGCAACGAAGCCAATGCGATCCGCATGAAATGTTTTACGGTTGCATTGCTTGAATGCCTGAAATGAGCACCTCTCTGAACCTCCTCTTTGCGGACCGCACAGAATGGAGTGCGGCCGCATTGTTCTTGTTACACTGTGCTTGGACTTGTTCTTGGTAATTGTGCATCTTTCACTCCTTTTTGAGCTGGTTTTGACGAATTGTCACATTTTTGACCAAACCCTGCAATCAAGTACAACATGTAAGCCTTTGGGACTATTTTGTAAACATTTCTAATCAAAACTCAAGTAAGAAGGAGTGTAAAATGCATTATAATTCCTAGTTATCACCTTTTTATTATAATAACGTTCTACTTGTTGTTTTTCGGCAATCATCCTTATGTAGGCCATATCCCTTTGTTCTTCGGCTTTGTCGAGCTCCTACCTTTTGCTATCGTCGTTCCAGCCCGCTCTCATGGGAGTATCTCAGACTAGGCTCTCCGACCTCGACCGGTATTACTGCATCCGTCCCATAAACTAATGAGTAAGGTGTCTCTGATCTGCTCAATTTTGGCGTTGTTTGGTAGGCCTAGAGTACTTCTTGTAGTAATTACGGCCATAGCCCCTTAGCGTCTTGAAGTTTTTTTTGATGATGTTCAGTATTGATTTGTTGATGGATTCGGCTTGTCCATTACCCGCAGGGATATGGTGTTGAGAGTATTCTTTTGATATGCCACTTTTCAAAGAGCTTAACGACCTTTTTTCTTGTGAATTGGGGTTCGTTATTGCAGCTAATTTCTTTAGGAAGGCCAAAATGGCATACAATGTTTTTCCATATAAAGGCGGTTACTTCCTGTTTGTGTATTTGGGCAAATGCTTCTGCTTTTACCCATTTACAAAAATAGTCAGTTAAAACCAAAAGAAATCGTACATTACCTCGCTCCGTGGGCAGAAGGCCTACAATGTCCATTCCCCACTTGATGAACAGCCAGGGGGAAGTGACTGAGTGGAGGTGCTCACCGGCTTGGTGGATCATTGGGTCGTACTTTCGGCACTGCTCACATTTTTTCACAAAGTCTGTGGCCTCTATTTCATAGTGGGCCAGTAGTAACCTGCCCATATGAGGCATCTGACCAGAGCTCGATTGTCGGAATGAGCTTCACAATGGCCTTTGTGGACTTCTTCAAGAACGCGCCTTGTTTGATTTGGGCCTAAGCATTTTGCCAGGGGGCCGCCATACATCCTTTTGTACAGGTCATTATGAATGATGTTGTACCTGGTTGCTTGCATTTGAAGTTTCTTGACTTCTTTTTTGTCATCTAAGGTACGCCATCCTGCAAATATATAATAATATGGTTGCACCAGTCCCAAGTTAGGTTTATAGTTCTTACCTCGATTTGATATATCGATGAGTGGAGGAGGGTGACCAGGTTTCTTTCTTCGTTTGTGATATTTTTTATGGCCGCTGCTAATTTGGTAAGGCCATCTACCTCGGCGTTCTGTGCTCGGAGGATCTGGTTGAGCTGATATTTATCGAACTCGGGTAGCAGCTTATAGATCTCGGTCTGGTATTTTTTAATATTTGCTCTTTGATATGGAAAGTCCCCATGACTTGGTTGACGACAAGTTGAGAATCGTGGCATAGTCTTACCCATCTCGCCTTGTACTTGAGTGCTAGCCTTAACCCTGTAATTACTGCCTCGTACTCGGCGTCATTGTTAGTTATGTACGGGAACCTTTTGGACTGGAAAATCACTTCGCCTTTTGGGACTTCGAGTACGAGTCCCAATTCGGACCCTGACACTTAGAGGCACCATTGGTGTACAAAACCTAAAGGTCCTATATTTGGAGAAAAGCGTGGGTGGCTTCTTTCTCGACTTAGGTAATATTTTTGTGGTTAAGTCAGTGATGATGTCAGCAAGGACTTGCGACTTTATCGCCGTTCGCGGTTGAGATGTGCGATGTTCTCCTCGTATGCTGAATATCCCCCATGGAGTTTGAAATTTGATGACTTTGTACAAGCTGGAGGGGATGTCTTTCATGGGGAGTATTCATGGTCGCCCTATTATGGCATTGTATATTGTGTCTTGGTCCATTATATGGAATGTGGTTTCCGGAGTGACACTGCTGGCTAGGACGGGGAGTGTGATTTCTCCAGATATTGATTCAACTACATTGTTAAAACCTGTTAGTGTGATACAACGCGACACTATCCTATCATCGAGCTTCATTTGTGTAATTACTCGAGGGTGGATAATGCATGCGCCACTCACATTGTCTGCTATAATGCGTCTCACATCTATATCTAATATACAGAAAGTGATAACAAGGGAATCATAATGAGGGAAAACCAAACCGTGGGTATCTGACTTATCGAAGATGATACTTTCTTCGAGTTCATCATAATATTCGTGAGTGATCGGCCGTTTGAGCTTATGGGTTGTGGTGAACTTTACGCTGTTAATAGAAGCATCGTCACTGCCCCCGATGATCATTTAAATGGTGCGGGTCGGTGAGGGCTATTTCGACAGTCCCTGATGCTGTTCGCGACCCCTGGCAAAGTTGGTCCTTCCTCGGTCTCTCAGCAATTCTTTGAGGTGTCCTTGGCGAAGCATGTTTATGACCTCCTGCCTTAGGGCGATGCATCCTCGGTTTTGTGACCTCACTCTTGGTGGAACTCGCAAAGGGCATCCGACTTTCTCGTGCTTGGATTTGACCTCATCTTTTATGGCTACTTCACCTTTGATCCGAGATCCTCTAATGCGTAGACTATTTCTGAAAGTGACACACAAAAATTGCGAGCGGATAATAAATAGGGCAAACCTCTCTTGTTTCGGTGAGTCCCTGTCTTTGGTCTAGGTGGGCCCTCTTCTTGGTAGGAGGGCGCGATGGCTATTCTTACATAAGGTTGATGCCGTTCTTAGTTAGGTAGTGGAGCTACAAGGTCCCTCATAATATCATTTCTTCGATCCTTCCAGGATTTGGCTTATACCAGGTCAATCGATGAGTTTGCCCATTCAGGTCTCCCTCGTCTGCTCGGACCTCGGCACAATAGGAGCTATGTATTTCATCCCTAGTAGTTGGAGTATATTTCATAATCCAACTTAATAACTTTCTAGTTGCCCTTGAATCATTCCTACTAAGCCCATTTTGGAAAGCTGCGACGGCCATTCCTTCCGATACATTTGGTAAGGTCATTCTCACTCGGTTGAATCGGGCGAGGAAGTCCCTCAATCCTTCTCCAGGTGATTGTTTGATAGCGAATATATCATTCACTCTTGCTTATGCCTTTTGGCCCTAGCGTGAGCCATTTTGAACTTGTCGTCCTCATCTGCTCGGACCTCATAGTGTCATGCATATGTATATAAATATCATGTCATGCATATGTACATGTGTTCATAACATCATAGAGCCTCTAAGGGCATCCCATCATACCATCTCGGCAACTGTGGGCAAAATTATCAATGTATACCAGCTGATCAGGTGGTGGTGCATATATAACGCCGTAACTTTTTTCCGTATCCCATATATATATATACACATATATAACACTATCTGGTCTTGGGTCAATGTAAATAAATGCAATGCATGAGAAGTACATCAATAAAATCTTTCGGAGTGTCATAAGACAATTGTGCCTTTGATTAATGTTATGAAATAAACTTCATTAACTTACGTATTTTACTATTTTTTGAGACCCATAAACAAATGATAGAATAATATGACGCATGGGGAATCAAGAACATAAGCATTTCTAGTATTTCTACGAATAGAGCCATTTATGGAAATTGTGCATTTGCTCATTTTATTTGTGTCGTATAGATCATGCCAAAAGAAAGAAGGGATAGCCTTAACATACTTGGATCTATTCTCTTGACAATTCCTCTAACACACATATTTTGAGACGAAACACGTAACGACATATCGAGGAAGGGAAAAATTCATATGACATTCTTGAGAAAGATTGCACCGTACTTCCTTAGAATCGCAAATCTCACGCTTCGAAGCATTAAGTGAATTGATTAAGCTCCATCATCACTTTGAAAATCTTAGCATCCATTTTAAAATTTATGAACAATGTTACTAATAAAGAATGGTTGTTCTCTGCGAGAATGGAAAATGAATATAGCCGTACCCTTTTTTGGCTTTCTTGATAACCCTTCTTCAACCAAATAAGATAAGGTAGTTATTACCTTAAATGTTGCCACCTTTCAAAGTGACTTAAGAGTCAACAAATAGAATATACAATGCTGCCATGTTAAAGTTTCATAGGTTTATCTAAACATTTTTAACAAATTATCCACCAATTTTCTAATCAACTTGTTAATCTCCAATTAACCAATAATTACTCGATTATCCACATAATTAGGAATTATCTCAAATTACTTAAAATACTACTCATATTTAACATACTTTGTACACCTCACTATTATGGTCATGTGGTACCTCTTATGACACTAGTCCATAAATACTGGGTATTATAGTTCGGACTGTATTTTATCCCAAATTGTCAAACTTCGATGAAACTCATTTTCATCGGTCTGCTTAGCCTATCACCTTCGCGAATTTACTTATCCCTTGTTTGAAATAGCATAATAATTATAATTCCAAAATAGTCTCGTTTCCGAGCTTACGTCGATTAACTTATGTCAAAACTTTAATGTACAAAAATGCGGGATGTAACATCTTATTTTCGAGCTTTAATCAATTTATTTATGGCGTACTTTCACGCACAAAAAATATGGGGTGTAACACTATTTTTACATGACCATTTCTCCTTCGAGTTACCATGTTTAGGTTGAAGCCTTCTTTCTTATTTCCTCAACTAGTCTTTAATTGTAGTACTTAGGGAAGACGCTCTAACTCTTGTAAAGCAGCGAGCTTATTACATCGTATATTCGATGGAATTTTTGATGTCCTCCCACGCCTATGATTATTCGTAGTTATTTACCTCCACGCCCTTGTACTTGTAGAGTGCTTTTGAGATGATATTTTGATTGTCTTCCCAGAGGCACTCTATTGTATCTCCGTAGAAATCATACGGTACCTTTAACTACCCCAACTCCTATCTGAATATTTCTCAAGGGTCACAATGTCATATCTGTGAGACTGAATTCCCATGTTGGGGTTCACTCTATTTATCTTGCACGATCTATTGATTTGTTTGCATCCTTTTGAATCAACTACTAACTACTCGTTGGCCTATTCTCATATCATTATTTTGCATAATCTTTCTTGGTTCATTTCCTTTGTCTTAACTTATGTCTCACACTGGCTATCAATAACATCTCGGGTAGGAACCTTACTTTCTCTCCTTACTTCGTGTTTGCATAATATTCTGGAATCATAGCATCTCGATAGGATTCGAATAAGTGCAATCTCATTCCTTTCTCATTTTTTATCACATTCTTCCTTTACCATTCCATATCTACTAGAACCACTTAATTCTGCTTAATGTCACATTACTCCATATTTCCCCCTTTAGGGGAGTACTAAGATTTAGTTCTATGATGATCTACATATAGATGTTTTACTTCTTTATTTTTTTGGAATCTTTTCACGTTATCGACGACCCTTACTCGCCTTTTGGTAATCCTTCTGTATCAAGGATAACAAATTTCCTTACTCGCGAGGGTGACACTTAGTTTAACTGGCACATACAGTCCCTTAAGCTTAACTTTTCTCACATTGCATTCTTTAGGAAAGCATCTTCCTGAATGACTTTTAAAAGTTATTCTTCTGTCATCCATTCTATTATCTCCGGAATGCAATCTCGAAATTTCTCATTATGTCGACTATTATCAAGTCGCTCAGTCTCTAATTCATGTTTAGTTTACCTTGTTCACTAGTCATACTGATTTCTAGTACTCGGGGGTCCAACTTTTCCTTCTGATAATCACGTTAGAGTTACAAACTTATTTCTCGAAATGAGGATATGACTTTATGGCCTATACTCTTTTGTTGCCTCAAGTCCTGTCACCTCTCGTATTTTCCTTCACTTGACTATGACTCTGTATTATTGTTATCTTTTTGATCTATTGTTGTCATCCATGTATCACATCTTACTCATAATGCTTATATCTCTCTTCCTGAATTGTAGATAATGTTCATCTCTACTAACTAGGTACCTCGTAACTTTCTTCATCTTGCTTCTTTTACTTGTTGAAATTTATATCTATCTTCTGAATCTCATTTCCTTTCACCATAGGGGTGGATAGATATACTTTCCTTAATGCTCCTTATCAAGAAGCTTACACGTCTTAGTACACACATATTCTGCTAAATACCTCACATTTATCCATTATAGGAATGATGCAAACTCTAATTCCTCTATCTCAACTCTTCCACAACTATATCTCGTAACAACCGTCTTTCTGGATGTAGGTATTGTTGTATTACGAATATAATAGAATTTATGAATTGGAATTTCTACGACTGAGCTCTACCATACGATCTAGAGTAAGAAAAAAGAGTGACAATCATAAATGCCATGTAGCCTCTATCTGATAAGTGTGGTGCACGACACACCCATAAACAAGACTCTACTAGACACGGCTTGTAGATTCCCTAGGACAGAACTGCTCTGATACCACTTTTATCATGACCCAAACCTATGGGCCACAATGGTCACCTGGTACCTTACTCAACCGAGTACCAATATAGATATTTTACTTATCACATCATCATAGGTAAGTGGTCTAGAAGGGTCATCATGAGATAACCAGAGTAAACATGAGGGAATACCCGAGATAGAATATCTCAACCTGATATAGAAACTCATACCTGTTACATACGGGCCTATAAGGCCAATGTGATCCATTATATACTTAAAATATAGGCCGATAAGGCCATACAAGTATCTGTATATATAACATTTGTCTACAAACCTCTAAGAGTACATACTTATCAAAAAGGTCAAGACAGGTCCCCGCCATACCAATCAATACACGTCCAAATCATACTGACCAAATAAGCAATTTCGAAGCAAATGGAGTGCACCAACATCTTCTAATGAGTTGATAGCCTACTCGGAGGACTATCGTCCTGTCTATCGGGACCTGCAGGAATGAAATCCAGTGTCCCCAAGTAAAATAGATGTCAGTACAAATAATGTTCCGAATATGTAAGGAATAAAAATCAGTAAATAATAGACATGACATAAATATGGAGTAAAAGTCTCAACATGTAAGTCTGCGTAACTTTGTGAATCATTAATATTATAATGCCATGATATGCGTATAAATTCCATATCATGCATAGGTATATGCATTCATAACATCATCAAGCCTCTGAGGGCATTCCAGCATATCATCTCGGCCACTGTGGGCAAAATTATCAATGTATACCAGCTGATCAGGTGATGGTGCATCTATAATGTCGTAACCTTTTTCCATATCCTATATATATATATATAAAACAAAATCTGGTCATGGTGCAATGTACATGTATAAATAAATGCAATGCATGAGAAGTACGTCAATAAAATATTTAGGAAAGTCCTAAGACCATTATGTCTTTGATTAATATCCTAAAATAACCTTTTTTAACTTACGCAATTTTCTGAGACCCAGACGATAGAACAATAGGACACATGGAAAATCAAGAACATAGGAACCTCTAGTATTTTTATGAATAGAGTCATTTATAGAAGTTGTGCATTTGCTAGTTTCGTTTGTATCGTATGGATCATGTCAAAAGGAAAGAAGGGACAGTCTTAACATAACTGAGCCGATTCTCTTAAAAATCCTTCCAACACACATCAATTGCAACAATATGTAATGGCGGACCGAAATAGGGAAAAATCCGTATGATGTTCTTGAGAAAGATTGCATCGTACTCCCTTAGAATCGCAAATATCATGCTTTATTGCATCATGAAGTTTCAAATGAATTACTTGAGTTTTATCCGTTACTTAGCAAGCTTTGCCTCAAACCTTAATAAAGTAAAGAGACTTCTTTAAAATTGTGAGCTCAACCCGTATGAAAAATCCTAAGCAATCAAGGTATGAAAAGCTCTTATCTTTTGAGGTTTCAATTGTCTTAGTAACATAAGCTTTTTGTCACTTAGAAGATGTATTAAAATCTCTTATTTTTGAGTTTTGTGGACCCCACTTTTTTGTGATGATTTGGCCATAAAATCTTCTAATTTTGACACCAAGTACATGACTTAAGATTCATATTTAGCTAAAGCTTCTTGGCTGCCATGTTTTTGGCTTATTAAGCTAATCCAAGATCTTGATTTTTTAATTAGCTTAATTACTTAGTTAATCTCCCACTAAAAGTCCATAATTACCCAATTATCTATATAATTAAGAATTATCCCAAATTACTTAAAATATTGCTCATTTTTAGCACGTCTTATGCACCTCACTATCATGGTCATGTGATACCTTGTATGGTGTTAGTCTATAAATAATGGGTATTATAACTTGGACTGTATTTTATCCTGAGTTGCCAAACTTCGATAAAATTTATTTTTTTCGATTTTCTTACCCTCTCTCCTTCATGAATTTACTCATCACTTATTTAAAATAGAATAATGCTTATAATCTCAAAATAATCTCATTCCCAAGCTTATATCAATTTACTTATGGCGTACTTCCATGTACAAAAATATGGGATATAACAATGTGACCAGCGTGATAGTTGTCTGGCTCGATAGTTTCTCCATCCACGATGATCTTTTTTTCCACATATGTTGTGCCTCAAACTTAGATGGAATGACATCTACCTTGAAATTTTCTTTGTACTGGACCATGTTGGAAACCCGAGGTATGACTTGTTCCTCCCAGCTTGTCTCGTTAACCTTATAGGTATGTAAGGACAAATTCCACGCAACCCAATCAGTAACAACTGAGTAGTCCCCGTTGACCTGATGGTTAACTCACTACTAGGAAACCATTCAAACATCCAATCGCCTGTCAGATTGATGAAGAAACACACCCAACTTACATCATTTCCAGGCTGTGCAAACTTGTCCAGGATAAATGTCATTTTCTTTGGGTGATGTTTGGCTATGTAGTCATTCAGTGGCCTTCGCAGAAGCTCTTGACAGTACACTTCTCTATGAAAGTGTTCTAGAAGCCAGAATTGTAGCAATAGATTACAACCCTCAAAGTGTCCAAATCCCAATTCGCACCGATCTAAAGCGTGGTATATCTCAGCTAAGATTTTAGAGATGATGCTATAAGTTTGTCCCTCGATGCACTGCTTCAAGGTCATGGAGACCATGGCTAAGCGAGTATGAATCCTCCTTCCTTTTATTGGAAATATCAACAACCCCAAGAAGTAAATGACAAACACAGAAACACAAAGGTGCACACAACCCAAGGAAGTAATGGCGAGTTCATCATGGTGAAGAGGATACGACTTGCTATGCCCATAACGCTCGTAAAGAAATTCAAAAGGGGCATATGATTTCTTTAGAAATAGCAGTTCATCATTCTTCTTAGAACCCAACATTTTCAAAAAGCCGCAAGGATTGCAATTCTCTAGTAACAATAATCCCAGACTATCCCGTGGCAACTTGGCGAAGCCTCCTATTTCTTCTAAGAGACTAGTCATTTCTATATTGCCAAATCGAAAAATAGCCCTTCTCATCCCAGAACATGGCAGCAGTCTCAATCAAATCCCTATTTGGTCGAATGTTCAGGAAGGATGGCAGGACACCAAGTACTCTCCTTACATGATTTTTGTTGCAAGGTGTAAGGTCTTTCCACCAATCAAGTAGCAAAAGTGGGATGTTTTGGACCACACCGAACCTAGGGATTTTGTGCTTCATTTTCTACAAACAAACAAAAGTTAGCCCTTTCCCCCTCTAAATTTGACTACTTACGCAATAATGATCAAAATGTTGGCACATTTTCTCCAAGTAATGCACATAATATGATAATGTTTGTGAGCACGTGATTTTTGCCCTATATGAATTACTCTCATAAATTCAAAACAAAAAAAATTTCTCTTCATTATTTGCAATTTTATGGTTTTTCGTGGCACTTTTTGTTAATTGTTTGTATTTATCTGTGAATGTTCATTTTATTTTAATTAATGGAAAAATACAAAAAATATACGGGCATTTTCATTTAGGATTTAATTTGACGTTTTAAGAATTAATTAGTAGTTAGGCATTTTATGAAAAGAAAATCACACAAAAAATAATTTAATTTGCACATTTAATTTTAACTTTGATTTTAGGTGGTTTTTCTTTTAATTTATTTTAATTATTTGTGATAATTATTGTTAGGATTAATTAGAATTTTTGATAGTATAATTTGATTTTTATAATTTAATTTAGATTTTTAGTTTAACTTTGTCAAAAAGGAGAGAAAGAATTTAAAATTTAGGTCTTCTTTGCTAAAACCCGAATTTGGGCCAAATTTACCCTAACCCAAATCAAAACACCCCTGAACCCGTCCAAACAGACCCCATGCCCGTCCAATCACCCCTGACCCGGTCCGTCTCGACTCAAATCCCAAAATGACCCCGTTTCATCTGCCATCCAATCTAGACCGTTGATTTCCCTTAATCCAACGGACATGAACTTGATGTTGTTTTAATTATAACTGTCTAAAGCTCATTTGTGTAACCTAGTACCTTCTCCAGTTCATCTCGCTCCCATCGAACCAGCACTGCCCTCACAACCTTTCCCTATCTCCGGTCACGGCGGAAGCTCAAACACCACCAAAATTCAAACCATGTGATAAGAGGCAAAATCTAGGTGATTTAGCTATTGTTTATGTTTTCGCTTGATTATATTCCAATGGCATATTATATTTAATTGATGAGAAATAGGCTCTAATTATGATTTGTATGCATTGCAGGAAGAGGAGTCTATATGATGCTTGAAAAAGGTGATTGGAATAATTTATGAGCAAAAACAACCCCTCAGAGTTGAGTATGCGCAAGGACGAGATAAGAAAATGGAAGAAACTTAGGCCCAGACGCGCGAAGTACCGCGCGAAGTCGCGCACTTGTTCGCGCGCTTAAGAAGCCGAGACAGAATACCGCGCAAAGTAACGCGCGGACTCGCGCGTGTCCAGCGCGGGAAAACATTATTTAGGGGTAAAATTGGAAATCTAAAGAGAAACCTATTTAACCTATATAAAGTCAAGATCGCCCAAGGTCAATTTATCAAGGTTTTCTTAGCTTAGTGCAAGGAATATAGAGGCAAGAGGCAAGGAGGAGTTTAGACATTGAAGTTCTTCTTTTCTTCTCTTGGTTTTTGCTATTTGTGATGAAATTGAACCTAATTATGATGCACACTAGTATGAGTGGCTAAAACCCATTGTTCTGGGGTTGTGATTTAACCATGAATATTGTTGTTTGAGATTAACTTGACCTTGATTATAATTCATTCATATATGGTTGTTTCTTCAATTTTGTGTTTAATTGCTTAATTGTCTGGCCAACAGTTAGATTCTATTTACTATCTATGCTATGCTTAGGAAAGCCGTGTTTAGATTAGATAAGATTTGAGGAGAGCATGATCTTAACCGTTAGGGGGAGCGGATTTGTGGTTAGGATAGGAATATACCTAATCACTGTGCTTAATTAAACATCGTAATCTTAATGCGTTCTTGATAGATTGATTTCATAGGAATATAGGTGTCAATCTATTGAGAATAGATTTGCAGTACTTCAGGAGAAGGCTATGAGAGCATTTATCGATTAATTAGCAACCGTGAGTGAACTGTATGAAAGGGAGAGTTAATTAGAACACAATACGATTGGTGAATCTATCATAATCCTGGAATACTTGTCTCTCCTGAATACACAACTATCAGCTCGTTACTTGATAATTTAGTTATTATTTGGAATTGTAGTTAGTATAATTAAACTCTTGAACTCGAATTTGGCTTGACGAAATAATAATATTGGTGTGTTAGTGAGTACTTGATATAAGTCTCTGTGGGTTCGATACTCGACTTATCATTTTATTACTTGTACGACCACGTATACTTGCGTGTGCGTTTGGGAGCAACAAGTTTTTGGTGCCGTTGCCGGGGACTTAATATTACCTGCTTGCTGGTTTTTGCATTAATTGTTTATTTCATCGAGTCTAACGTTACTTGATTGTTGTTCAGATCTCAGGAACTTTAATTGAATGTGTAGGGTCAGAAGCCAGGACTGACTTCAAGGATTTGATCCGGAACCTGAGAGAACATTTCACAGGAAGTTGAGGGAAGCAAGGGATACGAATAACATTCAGGCACTTTTTCAATTTCCTGGGGATATCGCAGAAGGGCAACCGATAGCTGTTCAGGAGGTGGCAATGCCCGGCATTGCTAATGTCACCTCCAGTATAGTGAAGCTCAGGATCACTGGGCACTTTGAGCTAAAACAAAGCATGATCCAGTTGCTTCATGCAAACGGGCAATTTATGGGTCTTCCACACGAGGATCCACAACAACATATTCTGAACTTCTTGGAGATTAGTGACACTTATATCACTAGCGGGGTCACTCTAGATTATGTGAGGCTCACACTCTTTCCATTCTCTCTATTGGGCGAGGCTAAGCGATGGCTAAAGGCAGAACCAGCTAATTCCATTACATCATGGAATGATTTGGCAAGAAAATTTCTGGCAAGGTTCTTTCCTTCAGGCAAAACTGCGAAGATCCGGAGTGAGAAAGTTGCCTTCAAATAGAAAGCAAGAGAATCTTTATACTCAGCTTTGGAGAGGTTCAAGGGGCTACTCAGAGACTGCCCTCATCACAATCAGACGAAGGAAGTGTTAGCTCACACTTTCATAGAAGGGCTACACTCTAAACTAAAGATCGTGGTAGATGCTGTAGCTGGGGGTCAATGTGTTGGAGAAAATCTTTGACGAGATATATGCATTGTTGAACAAATTCACCAAGAGCAATCCGGATTCGCAAGGAGAGATGGGTAGACACACAATGCAAAAGTCTACAGGGGTTCTTGAGCTAGATGTCGTCTCAGCATTATCAGCACAGATTTCTACATTGACTAATCAAGTCAGTCAAATGAACTTGGGCATCAACAAGAAACAAGTACAACAAGTTCAAGCTTTTTGTGAAATATGTGGAGAGGGGCATATGAGTGACATATGTCCCCCAAATCCTGAGTCTGTCTGCTTCGTGGGTAACTCGAATAGGGCCAACCAAACCAATATGGGAACACTTACAATCCCAACTGGAGGAACCACCCAAACTTCTCTTGGGGGTGGAAACCAGGGCACTCGGAATCAATACAGGCCTCAAGCACCTCCACAGCAATATAGACCACCCCAGGCTGAACAACAAGCGAATCCTACTAGCCACCTGAAAGACATGTTTAAAAAAATGATGGCTGAACAGCAAGCCCTAGTCACAATAGTGAGAAATTTGGAGCGTCAAATAGGACATCTTGCCAGTGCTCAAAACACTAGACCAGCTGGAGCTCTTCCAAGTGATATTGAAGCAAATCCTAAGGCGGCACTCAATGCCGTGTCGTTGAGGAATAGGAGACAACTAGAGAAAGTTCCTCCCAAAAAGAGGAAACAGGTGACTTTTGATGAGAGGCCAGCCACTATAGAATCGACATCAGAGAAAGCCAAGGAGCCAGAGAAGCTAGCTGGAGAGGCGGTGCTGAGTAATCCCCACAAATGGTTGCAAGGCCACCACCTCCATTCCCTCAAAGATTGCAGAAAGTAAAGGACAATGCCGCATATAAAAAGTTCCTTGACATCTTGAAGCAGGTACAGATTAATATTCCATTAGTTGACATCTTTCAAGAAGTACCCAAATATGCAAAAGTACATCAAGGATATTGTGGCAAACAAAAGAAGGCTGACAAAGTTCGAGACTATGGCACTCACTGAGGAGTGAAGTTCTAGAATTCAAGGCAAGCTACCTCAGAAATTAAAGGATCCAGGTAGTTTCACTATCCACATCGCTATTGTTAAACATGTTGTTGGGAGAGCTTTATGTGATCTTGGAGCGAGCATCAATTTTACGCCGCTATTTGCGTTCAGACAGTTGGGGTTGGTCAAACCACACCCAACAACGGTTATCTTACAGTTAGTTGATCGCTCCCTTGCTCATCCTAAGGGAGTAATTGAAGATGTGCTAGTTCAAGTGGGTTATTTCATATTCCCTGCTGATTTCATCATCCTAGATTACAAGCCTGATCAGGAAGTCCTATTTATTTTGGGGCGTCCATTCTTAGCCACGGGCCAAGCTATTATTGATGTCTGCGAAGGAAAGATGACGATGAGAGTAGGAGACCGAGTGAAGGTATTCAATGTTTATAGAGCACTGAAGTTACCAGCCTATTATGAAGAGTTATCCATGATCTCTGTGGTGGATAGTGATACTACATCATTAGTACCATATATGAGCCCGTTAGATCCTGTTGAACGATTATTGACTGGGGATGTAGAAAATAGTGAAGATAACAGGATAGGAGAAATAGAGCAAGAGCTAGATATGTCATGAAGTTATGTACATGGGTTTAGAAAATTTGAAGAGTTGGACAGGCCTGTTGCTCTGATGGCTATTTTCACCGACATGGTCTTTGTAATACACCAGCCACTTTCCAGAGGTGTATGATGGCTATTTTCACCGACATGGTGGAAAAATTCGTGGAAGTATTTATGGATGACTTTTCAGTTTTTGGGTCTTCTTATGATGATTGCTTGAGGAATCTAAGCAAGGTTCTCGCCCATTGTGAAGAAACAAGTCTGGTACTGAATTGGGAAAAGTACCATTTTATGGTACAAGAAGGTATCGTGTTGGGTCACAGAGTATCTGGGAGCGGCATTGAAGTTGATAAGGTATAGGTGGAGGCGGTTGAAAAATTATCTCCACCTATCTCAGTGAAGGGTGTCCGGAGTTTCTTGGGACACGCGGGTTTCTATCGGCGCTTTATTATAGATTTTTCAAAAATTGCCACTCCTTTGTGCAGGCTGCTTGAAAAAGATGTGATCTTCAACTTTGATGATGATTGCCTCAACGCATTTGAAGAACTTAAAAAGAAGTTGGTGACTCCCCCCATTATTGTGGCACCTTATTGGTCTTTACCATTCGAACTTATGTGCGATGCGAGTGATCTTGCTATTGGGGCAGTACTAGGTCAGAGGAAGGTCAAGGTGTTTTATTCCATCTATTATGCGAGTAAGACTTTTGATGATGCACAGCTGAATTAGACCACCACTGAGAAGGAGTTGTTAGCTGTGGTGTGGGCCTTTGAGAAATTTCCAGCATACTTGGTGGGAACGAAAGTCATAGTCCATACCGATCATGCAGCAATCAGGTATTTGTTTACAAAAAAGAATCTAAGGCTAGGTTGATGCGCTGGGTCTTGTTGCTACAGGAATTTGATGTAGAAATACGAGATCGAAAGGGGACAGAGAACCAAGTAGCTGATTATTTATCAAGGCTGGAAAATCATGATCACGTGGAGGAGGGTGGCCAAATTAAAGAGGTATTTCCTGATGAGCAACTTTTTGCTATAACCCAAGACCCTCCCCATGGTACGCAGACTATGTGAATTACCTTGTGAGTGGGGTGCTTTCCCCTGAAATTGAATCTGAAGCAAGAAAGAGGTTTTTACATGATGTGAACTCTTACAACTGGGATGAGCCCTATTTGTACAAGCAATGTGCTGATCAATTGATAAGGAGATGCATTACTGAGAAAGAGGTAGAACTTGTGTTGTATGATTGTCATGCATCACCTTATGGGGGTCATCATGGAGGAGATAGAACAACTGCGAAGGTGCTACAATCCGATCTCTTTTGGCCGACTTTATTCAAGGATGCCCATGCATTCTTGAAGAAGTGTGACCAATGTCAGAGAACGGGAACAATCACAAGGAAACATGAGATTCCCTTAAATAACATTCTAGAAGTTGAATTTTTTGATGTCTGGGGGATAGATTTTATGGGGCCATTTCCACCATCCAGAGGGAAAAAATACATTCTGCTAGCCGTTGACTATGTGTCAAAATGGGTGGAGGCAATTGCTTTGCCAACGAATGATGCTATGGTGGTAGCTGCTTTTGTGAAAAAGAACATATTCTCGAGATTTGGGACTCCATGTGCCTTAATCAGTGATGAAGGGACTCATTTTTGTAATCGATTGTTGAATAACCTTCTAGCTAAATATGGAGTTCGCCACAGAGTTGCCACAACATACCATCCGCAAACAAGTGGGCAAGCCGAGGTGTCAAACAGAGAAATCAAGCAAATATTGGAGAAGACAGAGAGTGTGAATAGGAAAGATTGGGCTGTAAAGTTGGATGATGCTCTATAGGCATATAGAACCGCATATAAAACACCAATTGGATCATCCCCTTACAAGCTGGTCTATGGGAAGGCATGCCACCTGCCCGTTGAGCTTGAACACAAAGCATACTGGGCCATTAAGAAGCTGAACATGGACCTTGAATTCGCAGGTGAGAAAAGACTTATGCAGTTGAATGAATTAGACGAGTTCAGGTTGCATTCGTATGAAAATGCTAAACTATATAAAGAGAAGACAAAAGGATGGCATGACAATCATATCAAGCCACGTCACTTTGAGCCAGGCCAACAGGTATTGCTATTCAATACTAGACTACGGCTGTTCCCTGTGAAGCTAAAGTCGAGATGGTCAGGTCCGTTTGAGGTGGTGAGAGTTACTCATTATGGTGCAATCGAGCTGCGAGCTTTAAATGGCGAAAGGAAATTTTTGGTGAATGGTCATAGAGTCAAGCATTATTGGGGAGGAATGATCGATCGTGAGAAGACCACGGTTGCACTCGCTAATTAGTAAGCGAGATTCTGCATCGTGCCGCGACGTTAAATCAGGAGCTTGTAGGGAGGCAGCCCAATTTTTATTGCTTTCCTAGCTTAACTTCTTAATTTGTCCTTTAGAATAGGTAGGGTATTGCATATTTTTTGTAGGTGTAGAAATTTTAGATGTAATAGTGTAGAGTCATGTCACGAATTAAATAAGGCGCTGGTTGGGAGGCAACCCAATGATAGGGAAGTGTTTGATTTTGAGTCTTAACTTGCTAACAAATCCAGGCAACAAAGTCGGGTGAAAGGACCATCAACCAGGAGCAAAACAGGTGAAAAAATGCAAAAATAATCGCCCAGGCGTGCGACTTCGTGCGTACTTAGCGCACAAGTTCGCGCATCTGGGCAAAACATTCTGCCTGGAACAAAAAGGGGGCTGATCACGCCCAAAGTATATCCTCTAAATAGGATTCTGCGGACGTTGCAAATAAAACCCAAGTATTAAGCT